>JANBPT010000057.1:0-88148 GCA_027575765.1 Tieghemiomyces parasiticus
GGCGGCGGTGAATCGCAGTACCCGGCGGTCGGCCGGTAAGGTCTGCAGCGCCGTCAAAATACTGTCGTCCCCGTCGGTCTCCAAGGAGTCGGTGTTGTTCAGCGTTACGTCGGTGACCACCTTGGCGAACCCGGCGTCCAAGAGGGCCACGTCGGTGTCCACGTCCACACCGGGCGTGGAACGGGCGGCCCATAGGTCACCTCGGTCGTTAGTGTGGAAGGCTACGGCTCGGGTTGCCTGGGTGCGCAGCGCGGTGGCATCGCTCCCGTCCAGGGTCAGAAGCAATGTATTCAGGTAGGCCAGGCCACTGTCAGCCGCGGGCAGCCCCTCGCCAGCAACGGTAAAGGCGGGAATCAGCATGGCGGGCAATTGGAGTTTCGAGGGAGAGAAGGGTAGAGGAGCTAATGGTTAGGTGCGAGAGCTGAATTGCGGGTTCGGGTTACAGGCCACACGGCTGAATAGGGTAAGACTAAAGGGCCGAGAAAGTGTGACAAGAAGGAGACAAGGGGCACAGGAACCCTGTACAAGCGTGTTCTAGCAAAGAAATAGACCCTGGCGCTAACTAACCCATGGTTATCTTGTGGCGTTATTATCCGGGAGAATGGCAGTTAGTGACTCAAATTAGCCACCCCTTACCACCTGCCAAAGCCCGCGTGGGAGAATCCTCAGGCCGAGCCTGGCAGGCAGCGATGGATTTCCTTTTTTTTTTCTTCCACGATGGGTCTGCAAGGCATGGCGTGTGCCTGGCTCTCGTTCGTCAGTGGCCAACCGCTCCGAATGGCCGCGTCTCTCCAGCCTGGTCGCCTAAGCTGGGAGCGTGGCGCTTATCAGCCACTGGCCCTTTTTCATTAAGCCTTAAGGGCTGGTGCTTCGGAGGGTCCTACAGCTTAAGCCCCGCTACCCTGAGAACTTGAGTGGCCAGAGCTGCGGAGTGCTCGGCTGGGCCTCTGCAACGGCGCAATAAAGGGGGTACATCTGCAGCATACCGGCTGCCCTCTGGGCCGCAACGAAAGGTACACGAAGGCGGTGGCCAGGAAACGGTCTTCGGCGGGTCCCAGGCCCAGTGATTTCGGAGCCCCCACTATCCGGGGTGTCTACCGTATAGTCGTCATCGCCTAGCGCTGTTTACCGATGCACCTTTCCGTGCCGCCCCATGCTCGCTTGCCCTTCACTATGCAGTAGGCAGCTTGCTAGGCTGTCCGCTGTCACAAGGCCTGTACCGTCAGCCCGACTCCTCTCTCAACGTCCTTGTCTTGGCACGCCACCTTCGCCCAACCTCGGACGGCCCAGAGCCCGCTTTGATCGACCGTGGGCCGCCTCACCGACACTGTTACAGCCCCCACGCAATCCTCACCCCCCCCCCATTCCCGCTCCCCTGTATTGTCCCCGCACGCAGGCCCCAGTGCTCCTCGTCCCCAACTGTCCAACCCTTTAAACTTCCCGGCACTTCCTCCCCCCTTCCCACCCACAGCTTGTGCCCATCCACCTGAGACATACGCCCCTTCCCCATCCCAGCTCGTTCCAAGCCACGTCCTTCCTCCCCCGTTCGCACCGCATCTCCGGACATCCCCTCTACCCACCCATACAACGCTATTCACAACCCCACCGATATGTCGACCGAAGGTGCCTCCAACAACGAGCTTCTCCTGGCAGCCTGCAAGCAGGACCAGGATGACATGCTGACCGACGTACTGGACCAACCGGGGACCTTCGACATCAACTGCACGGATGCCCTGGGCAATACCCCACTGCACTACGCCGCGCAATGTGGAAGTCTGGACTGCCTCAAAATTCTGCTAACCCACGACAACGCCCAGGGCCTCAATATCAACTCGCGCAACCGTACCGAGGACGGCACCCCACTTCACAAGGCCGTGGCCTACACAGACGACCCGAGCGTGGCCTTCACTATCGTCGAGCTGCTACTGGAGGCTGGCGCCGACCCGGCTTTGCGTAACAAGTTGGGCCAGAAGCCCGCTCAGCTCGTTGCCCGGGATTTCACCGAACTGAAGGACCATCTTGAGAAAGCCGAGCTGGCGTCCAAGGTCGACCGGAGTGAAATTGCCGGGCTGGACGATTCCGATAGCTCTGACGGCGAGGTGAGCGACTAAACTGGGGGTGGCGGAGAAAAGGGAGCTTGACCAAGGAGGGATGCGCCCGTTAATTGTATTTTTTTTCTGCCGATGGCCTGTGAGATTTTGGTGACCCGATAAATCCTACCCCATGTCAATGGTAACCAATTTCAATATATGCTAGTGTGGACCTTGATTATATCGGGCAAGCCCACCCTGACGTGGTCTATCACATTTCTCGATTAATACCATCGACCGATTTAGTTAACGTCGTCTAGAATACGAACGTTCTACATACCTCAGCCTAGCCTCCGTCGCCGGCTCCCCGCCACCAGGCCACAGCCCTGTTACCAGGGACCAGCGTAGAAC
This sequence comes from Tieghemiomyces parasiticus, assembly GCA_027575765.1. Lineage (NCBI taxonomy): Eukaryota > Fungi > Kickxellomycota > Dimargaritomycetes > Dimargaritales > Dimargaritaceae > Tieghemiomyces > Tieghemiomyces parasiticus. The sequence goes on from JANBPT010000057.1 coordinate 2,442, forward strand.
TAACGAGTAGCCCCTTCCTCCACAGGGCCACCACTAGACGGCAGGAGTTTTTTTTTTTTACTTCTCTGTACGACCCTATGTCGTTCCGCGCCACTAGGAGTCAAGTGTTAAGCGGACTGTCGCGCCCCGAACGCCCACTACCTATCCATTGTACATATATCTATGCTGTGGTCGTACCACCCCACTCGCCAGTGTGATCTTGTCGGCCATCCCGGTATCAGTGTAACGGCTCCCGCCAATGCTTGTACATACTATAGCCTAGTAGTGTAACGAAAAAGGACAGGCTCGTTGACGACCACGACCCTGTGTTCGTTTCATCGCCAGTAATTATGAATCATAAAGCGTTTTTATTTCTTTAAGAGGATGGGGATTGAGCGGGGCGGAGAGGCGAGGTTCGTCCCCTTCCTCCACTCACTGAGGGTCGTATACCAATACGCTTTCCTGGTTACTCCAATCTTATAAAAGATGAACAGCGGCCTTTACGTGCACACTTTCACTACACCGCATGATTATCCGGCCTGTGTAAACCCCACCCGTTCGATCTAGAGTTTTTATTTACCACCGCGGAATCTGTTGGTATATTTTCCGACTGTGGCTATTCGACCGTGACCCAAGCGCGTGCACTCTCCTCTTTGTTTTTACTTTTTCAATATTCAACTATGCGTGCGGCCCTCTATTTCACTGTGGTCCTGACGGCTGCTCCGTGGCTAGCCGAAATTACAGCTCGTCCAGCCTCGGACGCGTCGCTCAACAATCTGGGCACCGCATCTAATTTAAATACCGTTGACTTCGATGCCTTTATGCTTTTCAGTGACGACGGTGGAAGCCCACTTAGTGAGATGGAGGAAACCAGTCCGAACGACAACCAGGGCCTTTCTTTGGACGATTTTGAGTTACCCACGGATAAAGAAGCTGGGACCATTTCGCCCAATACTATCGGCGTCCCGGTCGACGTCACTACTAGCCCGCCACCCTTTGTACTGGAGAACTTGGTCAATGCACTATCGAGTCTAAACGAACCGGCTATGATCTCACCGGTCCAACTGAATGTCCCTACTATCCCCTCCGCTCCGGCCCCTGTCCTTCACCTCCCGCCAGTCTCAGCTAGTAAACCGGCTATATTGAGGCCGATAGCCCCAGCCCCGGCACTGGTACCAGTACCAGTACCCGCCGTCCAGCAAACCCCGCTCGGGGCGCCTTCTTACCAATCCAACGCCCAGCAGACGACCAATGATGTCAGATTTACTCCATCCGGGTCCGCAACCCCCTCGGGCTTTTTCGAAGCCAGACCGGGGTTTGAAACCGTCCCCGTCACGCCGGCCACGGCGAGTTCGGCACAACCGTCGGTCTCTCATCAGCAGACCATACGAGGACTCCTCACCAACCTAGGCCTCGTTGAATCTGGGTTTACCACTTACCCCGATGTTGAATCCCTCCTCCGCCCATCCAATCTAGACTCGTTTCAGCAATACATGGGGCTCTACGAGCAGGAGGTCGAGCGCGATACTCGCCACCTAAACTTGGCCCAGGAAAACAAAATTATCCTGCTCCAAAGCCGTTTTGCTCTCCGTTACCAACGGGTTAATGCCGCCATCCGCGGAAAATTCGTTATGTACTATGGGTTTTTGGACGAGCAGGCGGACCAGCAAAAGCAGGTCCATTACCGTATCGCGTACCACCCACGCTTGCCGTTTATGGTTAACGAGGATTTAATTACTAAGTATTTTGATCTACGCAGGATGGCTATCGAAAAGATTTTACCAGACACTGCTGCCACCTTTGCTAAGCTGGTGACGATGTTCGGGATCATGCAGCTTAGCCAAGGCTTCAATTTGGACCCGAACTACATGCTGGTTGGAATTCGACCCATATCCCTACCCGGAGCCGCACTGCCGTCGTAACGCGTGCACCTTTCTACGCTGATTTTCTCTTCCCTTCCCTTTTATTGACTTGTTGGACAGATATAAAGCTCACCAACAACATATAAAATTAAAAGCCAAGTTATAGTCGCACACTCTCCCCTTTTGACGTCATTAGATGCAACTAGCGATGGGTGGCTGAGGTGTATTTCCAGTGAGATGTACTAACGGGTTGATTCCTATTTCCAACTGATTGCGAAATCATCCCATCCAGATACTCTAGTAGGGGCGTTATAAAAGTATGTTAAGCTGACTCAACCGGGCCGACTCGGCACCACTTTACCATCTCAGCCTCATCATCCTCTCTTCCCCCCCCCAGCCCTCCCCTCCCCTCCCGCCCTCTCTCTCTCCCCATCGAGCACGCCATTCCTCGTTGCACACCCACCTACTCACCCCATAGCCGTGTAATCAGCACCACTTATAGCCTATTTGCCGTGTAACACCAGTCGACTATTGAGTTGGACCATTATCTTTCGGGATATTCATATCGACAACAGATAAATAGCCCCTCTTCACATGATTGGCCATGAAACATAACTGCTCATCGCTAAAAAATAATAATACAGGTCAATGGTGCCGTTCATTGAGCCAATGTGTCATTTGCCAATCCCTATGACGAAGCAGCTGAGATTCATGTCACTGGTTGGCAACCATATAAATAAGTAAAAGCAAAACGGTCATCGAGTAAGCGATGTGAACCCACGAACAGAATAAGTGCCACCAGGTTGGCGAATAGGCGATATTCAAACCGGACACATGTAGGTCACGACTTAAGGTACGACCCTAGCCACTGGGTGGCGGTAGGGACAAGGGTTGACGGCTCTACATCCTAGTTGAGACGTACCCAATGTTGTTACATCCGGGCCGGATTTCCAATAAAAATGCTGGGCAGGAGTCGACAGCCAGCACGGTGACGCAGCGTTTCGGGTTCCTTGGCGAATCCTAATGAGTGGCGGTGACAGAATGGAGACGATCAGGACGATTTATAAAAAGGCTAGCCGTTGGTCAGTATTATTGCCTCCCTCCCTCCCTCCCTCGCCAACTTCACAAGACGTTGAATCTTTCGTCGGTGCACCGGACAACCTACCTGCGCTATCCACTAGCTACTTTTACAGTACCGTATTAATCTTATTCATCACCATGAAATCGATCACCATTGTTTACAGCTTTTTGCCGCTCACCATCTGGCTTGTCGGCGTGCAAAGCTTTCCCTCGATATACCGTGCCGGATCTTCAACTACAGGAGAGGACGTCAATCTCTACGACTCCTACCTGTTTGAGGATTTCACGACGCTGATGGATCCTGAAGGAGGAGGAGGGCCTAGTTACAACGCTGTCTCGGAGATTTTGAATGATGAGACCTTGAGCCTGCCTCCTTTTGAGGACATTCCACACATACCATATTCACCTGAGTTTGCCAGTGGCCAAGGCGCTGGTTCGCCTGAGAACGGGATCCATCCCAGTAGACTCCTAGATGCCAGTAACCTCAACCTTCCCCTATCACCAAGCACCGCCAACACAGCGGCCGGAATATTCGCATCGCCCGAGCATGTCCCACCAGAGAGGAGGAATACCCCCAACGATCCGCTTCAGACTTTTACAACTGTTGAGAATTATAGGAGAATCTCCCTTTTGTCCACAGCCCTTGACTGGTATCTCCAGACTAGCCCGTCAGGGTTCCTGGGCATCCTGAGTGTCGAAGCGCTCGCGCAACCCCAACACTGCGATGTGGTCCAGCTTTGCGATTTTATGATAACCGAGAATGCGAAACGAGACCGGGATACTCTTATCAGCCTGTCTGCCACTACCTATATCACCTCTAGAGATCAAAGTGTTGCGCGTGGGGGCAAGCTGCAGGATGCTTATTCCCAAAGACAGATTCTGGTCTACTGCTTCCTTGATACCGTCGCTGTGGCTGGCCATACGAGTCCTCAGATCCGCTACGAGATTGCCAGCCACCCTAGGATCGTCCACCCGGTCAATACCACCCTGACGAACCGGTATATAACTCGCCAGGGCCCGGTGGTCGAACACATGTTTCCCGATACCGAGGATACTTGGGTGCACTTGGCCACTTTGTTAGGCTGGGCTCAGCCTTTCGCAGGGTTCCCCACCGACCCTCTGTACGCCTACGTCGGGATTCGACCCTTCATCCTGGCCATGTGACCGTGGAGACGTTGTTAAATTACGTTGATTTCGAGCAGTACGCTCACATTAAAAAATGCTAATTACTTTGGCTTTAAGGATTTTATCATCCACGTAAGAGATACTATCCATGTGGGGGGGGGAAACGTATTCTACGGACTGATATACCGCCAAGGTAAGTTGTATTGATAAGGGTCGGCTTTCTTCGGTATGTGGGAGATCGTCACTCGACCATAGGATCCGGCTCTAGTGATGGTATTTAAATGAAATCGGCTATGGTAAAAAAAAACCGAAAATACCACCCCTCCCGCTCTCCCTCGCAAACTGCAACAAGTAGAGCACACGGCGTATAAAAGGGCCTGGCCCTCTTCTCTCTTTGTAAGGCGTGATCCTGTACAACACTACCCTACGTCCCCAACTCGGTGCGGTTTGGATTACCTTACCGGTAACTGTATTCACCCATTATCCAGTTCAACCTTCGTTAACGAGTCGGCGTGGAATCTATCGACAATGCTCAGCGTATCCCCACCCTTTTAATACCGCTATATTAGAACGACAAAGGAAGGAGGACCATTCGCTTGGGATTATGCCCAGGAACTTCCTTTCATAGCGCAATCTCGAATTCATCAGCCTTCAAGGGACCCCCGGAAATCCGCTCTTAGCTCTTACACCGTTACACTGATAGACTCCGAATTGTAAAGAAAGGCCGATGGCCACGGCATTAGCAATGGTGCAAGCGATGGTGACAAATGCAGAAGCGATGATGTTATTCTTCGATTAGTAAGACTTATGTGGTCAGCCGACTCCGTAGGTCAAGCATGACTAGTCTCTACATATATCTAGACATTTTCCGCCGCTTAGTTTTCAAGGCATCGAGTCTAGTATTTGTTTTATATATATATTTATCACTTGGACGCCCTAATTTTCACATACCTGATCTGCCATTGTCTACAGCTATAATCTGCAACCATCATGGCTCGATACTGGGCCTATTTCCTCTGCTTACAGATCTTAACATTTCCCATCGTTCATCTACGTCCTATCCATACCCCTACAACGGCACTAGTCAACCCTAACACGACTATTGAGCCTGAGGTTTCCATCGACCCGTTTGCTGAGTACACCACTCTCGGTCACTTCGATAACGATGTCATTTCTAATAGCCACTCGCCCTCCTGGTCAGACGTACCGACCATTCTCTGTGACCCAGTGTTCTCTGCCACGGGCTCCCCCGATTGTGTCCCGGGCCCATCATTTATCCCAGCCACCGGCTCGGAAAGCACCCGGACTGGCCACCAGGAAAGGCCGGATAGAATAGGAGATTCAAGCGAGCTTACCACGCTCTCGTTAGGTACCGCCGATGTTTCGTCTGGCTTAATCACCGCGAATAACTCCCCCCTCCCCCTTGCTATTTCGCTTCATGGCGTACCAACCCACCACTTTAGTGACGAATACGATTCCGGGTTCGACCTGTACCGTACGGCTGACTCGCCTCGTCTCGACCGGATTGCAGAGCCCAGTCACGAGCTTCACGCGGTGTTTTTAGACATGATCCAGAGGCGTGCGCAGGACCGGCTCCAACTGACAACGACCGCGACGATAATCGAGAACCTGACCCAACGCTACGAAATTTGGCACGCCGCGCAGCAGCGGAGGCTGGTACTGGCCTACGCCTACTTAGATGGTACCAGCCAGCCGGCAGGAGCCCTGCGCTACGAATTGGCTTTTCATCCGCGTCTATCTTTTGCGGACAACTTGCGCCTGGCCGTAACCTACATTAGCCACCAGGGCAATACTGTCCATCGGGCGTACCCGGACACCATGTACACGTGGGTTACCCTTGTGCTGATTCTCGGGGTCTATCAGCCTCTGACCGGTATACCAGCTGACGTCTCCTATGCTGCGGTGGGGGTCCGTACACCTCAGTACGTCGAACAGATCCTTGCAACCCGTCGTCAAGCAATTATGTCATCAGGCCCTTAACATAGAGAGCTGCAACTTAGTTTGGCATGGTGAGTGTGTTTAAAAAAATTATTGGAAGCGCTGGGTAGTATAGATGCAAAATATTGAAAGGGGTATTACAATGAGCAGCGAGATGGTGGGGTGGTGCATTGAAGATGATAATAAAAAAAGGTGGACAGATAGATACAAGGTAGGACGGGCAGCATAGGGATGAACTTTGTCAAAAAGGGTATAACTAATGCAGAAGATGACCAGTATGCAAAGGAGAGCCGTGGAGATGGCTGGAGGTGAAAATCATGTACAAAAAATACAGTAAGAATGTGTCCAACCTCTTTCGCGTGGTAGTGGTGACAGATTGAAAGTGTTAAAAAGCGACACTCGCAGGAAGTGGCGGTTCGACACCAATCTCATTTGAGGGTGCCGGCCACCTTAAAGCGGGGCCTGGTGAAGAAGTTAGACACGCTGCGGATCTTTTTGACTGGAGCAGTAGCGGTGGCAGCGGTCGGCGTTACTTTTGCCTTGGCGGGGGCTTTGACAACGGGTTTGGTTGGGGCGAAAGTAATCGCGTAGGAATCCAAGTCGTCCACTCCCGCCCGCTTCAGTAGGTCTTCATCATGCCAAAAATTTTGGGTCAACGAACCGTGCTCTTGACATAATAGCCAAAGGGCGGCATCGACAACCACGTCAGGCCGGCGGTTGAGATGACGCCAATGGACGTAACCGGTCGCCTGGTTGAACTCATCCAAGTGAATCATGATGCGTGGCCAGATAGCGTTGACGACAATGTTAGTCGCGGCGAGCTCACCCATGAGACCCCGGGCGCACATGGAGAGGGCGAACCTGGCCGAAGGGGAAGGGGAAGAGGGCATAAAATCGACAATACGGGTTTTGGGGTTAGAGGTGGGCTCAGAGGGGGGTTCCCTCTACTGAATTGGGGTAGGGTAGGTGCAGAAGACCTGTTAGTCCCGTGACGTCATCAAATCTACGGTGCGTAGCCCGACGAAGTTGAACACAACTAACCATAACACTAATAACTACTTACCGGGTCATGGCATAGGGAGTGTCCGCCACATTCCAATCGTCGTGGAAAGTGAGCGGTGGTGCACAAATAAGGACGTGGGGGGTAGCGGACCGGCGAAGATAGGGAACAGCAGCGCGGACGCAGTTGCGGACGCCGTGGGTATCGATCGAGCTCATCACGGAGAAATCACGTTGTGGGGTATCGAAGGTCTCGACCATCTGGTAAGACCCCAGAACCGAAATGACCACGTCAATGCCGCCGAGGTCCTCGGAAATGTTATGCATGACTCGGGCAACCTCGGCCCGGTCCCGGACGTTGGCCACAAAGGGCCGGACGGTGATACCTCGATCCTTTAGATCGCAAGCGATCTGGTACACTACATCGAGCTGAGGGGTACGGGAACGGGGTGAAAGGGAAGGAGGAAAGCAAGGTTGGATCGACCGTTAGTCTGCAGCTAGAAGGCGAGTGACGAGCCAGGATAAAGAGGCAGGGGGACACGACCCCTCATGATACCTTGCAGGTCAGGGTGGAGGAAAATACTTTTAAGGAATAGAGCCGGCGATTGTGCAGTCCGACCTACCTCTGTATCCTGCACGCATTCGCGCTGGAGGAAGGCCACCTTAGCACCCAGCTGGGCAGCTTTGACGGCGAAGGAGCTCGACAGGCCTCTGTTGCATGAGCAGAGCGAGAGAAGGAAGGAGGGCGAAAGATTAAATTGACAGTTAATATATCATATCGGCAGAAGAAGAGAAAATACGGCGAAATAAGCTGCAGTCCTCCGTAGCCTTAAAGCCGTGTGGGTGCCAGGGGTAAAGGGACGTGCGAGTGGCCCGTTATGCCGTTATGAAATGTTTGGGACGTGAGCACCGACTCTCTATTGCGTATTTTTACTTGTCGGTGAGGGTGTTACTCATTCGACCGGTGCCTTCAACGAATTCCTAGAATGCACATGAATCAGCATTTGTAACTGGTCAGGGGCAAGCCGACTTACCTTGGGCTACCGATGATAACGATGGCCTTGCCGGCCAACTTGGTGAGTGTGGAGAGGTCCATTGGCACGAGCAAAGCCGTAGGGGGAAGGGTCGCGCAAGGAGTTGAGAGGTTCAAGTAACGAGGGGCCGATACTCGGTAAGACAGGGGCTGGAAGCCAAACAGTCAACCAAAAACTAAATATACTCGACCGAGGTTGAAGACGGAAGTCAAGTAGAGGAGCTGTAAGGATTGGCAATGGTAAAAACTTTTCCCCGTTGGGTTGATATCAGCAGTTGACGTTCTAGTGGTCGCGAACAGATAACAGCGTGAAGGGAGAGCGAGTGGGGACCCGGTAGGTTATATATCGTCGCACCAGCCGGCCTTCAATTCGAAGCTGAGGTCACTCGTCCAAAAAAAAAAAAAACAAGGGGGGGAGATGCATATAGGGCCACAGGCGGGAGTAGGGTTGCGGAAATCCGGACGAACGGGGGAGGGCCCTAGCTACACTGGGCCACTGGGCGCGGGTTCATTAGTAATTCGCCGATAGCCCCTTTGGCCATAATAGAACTGCGGTATCGTCGCACATAGGTGGATAAAAGTAAGGTCCTATGCGTGGGAGGAGAATGATTATCAAAAATGATAGCCAGCCAAGCATACGCGATAGCCCAGGCGGAGCACGACACTCGCAAACGGCGATGGACAGCCTGTCGGTGAGGGACGTAGGACAGAGCATTTAGGGTTGGGCGAAAACTTTCCCCGGCAATGACAGAAAGCTCGGCAGACTGCCAACCGCTGGCCGGCCCAGCCACAGCATATAGTACACAAGGCCCGTAGGTCTTGGCAGTCCCGGTACTATTCCATAGGCTCGCTGCCACGACGTATCATCCAGGGCAACGTGGGCCGCCTATGGCAGAAGCTGCAGCGCCGTGTTAAAGGGGAGGTGATTGTGGGGGCTGATCGCTACTATCGACCGACTGCGGGCGAGCGGAGGTTGGCGGAAATGCTCAGCGCCTGTGTCACAGCCCAGAGTGCTGTGTCCCGCGGTCTGCAAGCCAGGCCGTTGGGGCGGAGGAGGCTCGGACACCCGCATCGCGAACGCTACTTAATCTATTGTCGCCTAAAGGGCCCCACGGCGGCCTGCTCTACCCCCGCTCTGTTATCGATGGAGGTCTAAAATAACTACGGGTCCGCACCATATGGCGGCTGTCCAACGGCCCCAGGGCCAATGGTATCCATCGAGAGGGGGGAAGAATACGCGCTGAAATCTCGGCGATTGGCGCCGGACGAAGAGACTGGCCGCCGATTGGTGGAAACGCCCGGTACTTCGAATTCGGGCGCTGGGCGGACGGGCCTCCTTGTTGACTTCCCTTCCTTTCTCCCCTTCCCAGCCTCACTCCCTTCGCCGCCTGTGTCCCACCAAACCTCCCTTAATACGATTCCAACACCGGTGACGCAGAAAGGTAAACAAGGACAGGCATTACGGCGTCGCCTACATGTAAGATGTATGCTACAACCCCTAAATAGCGACTCCGACAGCTGACAACCTGTGGCATTGGGAAGGCCACCAAACACCCTTTCTCCTAGTCGTTTATCCTGAGTCAGCGGTCGCCGGATGGGGCGGCATCTATCTAGGCGCTCAGGCCGTGCCACCATCGGCTGCAGTGTTATTCTCCGACAGCGGCCACCTGTTCTGCAGCTGCGGCCGCGCGTCACGGTTCGAGGTGAACGTCCCGCGCTTTGTGGGACCGACTGCTGCGGCTGTTTTCTCCCTGCTCCAGCTCCGCCCGAAAACCATGACAGGTGATGTGGCTCATCGGTTGGGCCGAGTTCCAGTAGGTTGGGTGGTCATCGCCCAGTTGCGGCTAATGAATCCGATTGAAGGCCACGGGTTAGCCTCTGGTGACGACAACGTGGCACTCGGCGACGCTAAGGCCTCTGACGCCCCCCAGGGTGGCGTATCTCGCCATGCCTTAGAGACACGGGTGTAGTATCTGATGACTCCAGGGTTGGTTGGCGGCAGCTGGGCAACCGAGGTGCGGCTAGGAAGAGGGGTTCGCCCTAGGGATAGTTTCATCAGTACAATATGTCGTGTTACTGCCATATGCCAACCCTTGCTTATGACCGCTGCAGCCCGGGCGGACGGCCGCGGTCTTATTGGCCTGGATCTCCGCTGGCGGAATTTCGGTTAAGTGCCGTAGGGAAGGCATGCACCTCCTTAGCGAACTTGCAGATTTAGAGCGTTTCGGTTGCCCCATGTGACAGCCAGGAGGTTACGACACCTCTCCCCCATTCCCCCCCTCTCTCCCTACTCCCCCTCACACCGTCGGGCCTAGCGATGGTGCTAATTTATTTATTTTTATTTTAGCATAGTTCGACTTCCCGCCCCGATCCGGACCGCTCCCTAAGCCCATCCCAGTGACCCTCCCATTCACCCCCCGTAACAAGTAGCATTCGTTATACCGCGTGGCACGTAGACACATTACATACACCTCCCCCCTGTGCCATGGCGACCGTCTCCCCAACGCATTACTCCGCCTCGTCCCGATCTCAATCCCGACCGCCAGCACCTGACTCACGATGCGTGGTGGACCGGGTCGGCCGAACGGTGGGCGGCTACGCCGCTGTCGTCACCGCGCTGGTTCGTACGATACTCGCTTTTCAGCGTGCCCATGAGCGGTCAGCGCACCCGCAAGGCCCGCCGGCCGTCACACCCCCAACCGTGCATAGTGCACTCCTCACCGGGGCCCCAGGGGCCGGTAAAACCCACCTGGCCCGGACCCTCGCCGTCGCTCTCGGCCTACCCTACCGTTACGTTGACGCTACCACAGTGTTTCATACCAACGAGGGCGAGAGCGAGCGATACCTGACGGAATTATTTACCCCGCCGTCACCAACACCAGCCACTGGCGCCCGCCCAGGTCCCTTCCTAGTCATTGTTGATCACTTGGATGTTTTGGGGGGCCGGTCCCTCCGCTCCGAATTGTGCCGTCGGGTGTACAGTCGGCTGCTGGGCATATGGGACGCCCCGCCCGTCGCGACCCGTCCGCTCTTCCTCATTGGCATCACGGCCCGCCCGGAGCTCCTCCAACCAGAACTACTCCGTCCCGATCGGTTCGGCGGCGCTCTATACCCACTAGCCCTCCGGACCCCAATCGAACGTCTCGCAGTGCTGCGTATCCTGGGCCGGTCTCTGCCCTTCGACCATGAGGAGCTGGATAAATGTCAGCAAGAGGAGGAGGCCAGAGGCCAGTCCAGTTCGCCAGGTATCAAGATCCTGGCCCGGGTCGCTGAGCTAACCCACGGATTTACACCGGCCGACCTGCAGAATCTCTGCGTTACCGTCATTCAAGCCTACCTCCAACGTACTGTCGTAGTCCGCCGCCAATCCGTACCAGATGTAGCGACTGCTGGTGGTGTCGAGCCGCTGTCCGCTTCCCTGGGAGAGCTCACGCTGGCCGAGGCTACCAGTTCTAGTTGCAATCGGTCCACCTTGTTACTGGAAGATTTTACGCGAGCCTTGGCCGTGGTGCAGCCCGCCGGCCTGGCCGAATTTCGTACGCGTCTACCGGCTGTTGCCTTTAGTGATGTGTACGGCCTCGACGATGTGGTGGCCCAACTCACCCACTCAGTGGTCCGCCCGTTCCGCCACCGCGCCGTATACCGTCAGCTGGGACTCCGCCCGCCCGCGGGAGTGCTCCTCCACGGGCCCTCCGGAGTGGGAAAGACGATGCTCTGCTGTGCGCTGGCAACCGCCACGGGAGTCAACTGTATCCTGGCCGAGGCCACCCAGCTCCGGTCCAAGTATGTTGGTGAAACCGAACGTGGCCTCGCCCAGCTATTCGCCCGTGCCCGGGCCATGGCGCCCTGTCTGCTCATCGTTGAGCAGCTCGACGTCCTGGCCCCCGTCCGTGGGTCCGCCCGGACCACCGAGAATACCAACGAACGGATTGTAGCCTCGTTCCTCACCGAAATAGACGGTTTTCATGGGCGGGCCAATGATAGCAGTGATGGTGATGGTGGTGACGTACCGGTTATCGTGGTGGCCACATCCAACCGACCGAGCCAGATCGACCCGGCACTGCTACGCCCCGGGCGACTCGACCAGCACATCAACATCCCACTCCCCGACCCGGTCCAGCGCACGGCCATTTTGGCCCGTTTGGCCGAGCGCATGCCTGTCGTTCTCACTCCGGCCTTCCAGTCCCGTTTGGTGGCCGCCACCGAAGGTGCCAGCGGAGCCGACCTGAAAAACGTGCTCCAGGAGGCGGCCCTGATTTCCCTACGCCAGGATATCCATCACACCACCATCACCGAGGAGCACGTCCGGGAGGCCCTTCGTGCGCGCTACCCAGACTTTTGACGGCCTAGTATGTCTACGTGGATCGGTCGGGTTTAGCGTCCTTGGGGGGGGCATCCAAGGAGGGGTGATTCTCTTCGCCAACTGCATTTGCCAATTTTTGTTGCTGTTGTGTATTATAAATAATGATATTTTCTACAAGGGGTATAAAAAAAATAAAACTAGCGCGTGATGAAGCATGCTAGACTCCAATCAACCATTATCGACCTGGCATCATCGAATCTCAGACACCTCGGATACCTACTCAATCGGCATGGCGGCTGCGACGTTCTCCGTGATGTCCTTGAGCTCCTCGGCCATCTTGGTCACCCGCTTATTCCTCTCCTCGTTCCATCGACCGCAGTCCGCCATGCTCTTGAAGGTCGGGGTGGTGGCCTGGGTGCCAAGGTGTCCCGACTGGCCCACTAGGTCGTAAAACTTGCTGATGAGGTCCTGTAGCTTGGCCAGATCCTCTTGAGCCTGGCCCAGTGGGTACGGTGTGGACAGTGCCTGCTGGAGCCGCTGGAAGTAGTCGTTGCCGGCATGCTCAATGGTCTCCAGTTGCGTAAGCATGCTGTCACAGCAGGTTTTGTGGATGAGCAGGTGGTTAATGTCCTTGGGCGGCATGGTGGCGAGTCTAGCTAGGTGAACAGAATGGAGGGAGAGAGAGATGGAGGGAGGGGATCGGAACTGGCTAGGGGGAACTGGCGTTTTGTTAAGCCAACCAGGGCATGGGGATGGTTTCCAATCCCAGGAATCGGGACCGTAGGGGATGGCATGACTTGGTTGACGGTCATAAAGCCTGGTGGGCGAGGGGCGAATCCCAGTTAGCCCCGTGGTACTACATTGGGAGACATGGTATAGGTGGGAGGCCCTAATGTCAACAAACTGGTTCCCGGTGAAGTGTAAAGACCCTACGGACCTCATTGCAACCTGTCCATCTCATTTGGCCCCGTCGGACTGTGTATGCATGTGTGTAGAATAGGTAGTAAAACTATCTAGTCGACCGAAATGTATTTACCTGAAACTACTCCGTCCTTTCTAAAATCCCCTCTGCCATACTCCACGCTTCTCTGGTAACGCCCCCTCCCCTCCCCTCGCCCCGGTGACCCCAGAAATTCGCATTCCTACTTCTCATTTACCCGAACCACACACGCAACTTCACCCGGAAGCCTCATTCACTGCACCTTAACCACCCTAAACTCTCGCTATACCCTTGCGCTTGACTAACCACCTCCTTGTTCGTGATAAACCAACTCCGGTCTGTGAGCCTTCTCGGCCCGACCACATTATGCTGGAAACACCAACCAAGGTATCGCGGTCACAGCCCCGAACCGGAGCTGGATCATCGGGTCAGCCGTCACTGGGTGATAGGGTCCCGCTAAGCCCGCTAAGTTCGGTTTGGCCTACCGCTGACCACCGTCCCGCAGGCGAGCCGACCTCGCGGCCCACCGCCGCCATGTTAACCACGCCGCATCGGCCTGGACCTGGCGGTATCCACGCAACCCCTGGTACCGCCTCACGTCCGGCCCCTCCGCCTGGTACCTTTAACAGTCCGATCTCCACACCGTTCATTCAGCGGCTCAATGGCCTCGAGCTTCAGTGGCGGCTGCGCGACGCCTACCGCTTGGTGCGTGAGAAGGATGAGAGTAAGTCACAGAAATTGCCGCACACAAACTTCCTAGTCCAAAGCGGGCGGAGTCCACCAACGATCACCGTGAATGGAGGGGCACTCACTCGACTCGTATACCCTACTAAACCACCCGCCACCCTCCCCTATAGATTTGATTCTCGCGGCTGAGATTGGCCAGAGCCTGCTGCAGGCCAACGAGGAACTTAAGACCGCCTACGAGAAGGTCCTCATCGAGCAGGAGGCTTTATTGCGTGCGACGCAGGAAGCGGCGTCGGCCGTGGAACCGAACCCCGCCACCACGTCACCACCGTTGGATCCCACCGCCCCGGACTCCCCGACCCCCAACCGGGCTACTCAGGAACGCCTCGACCTCCTCAGCACCCTGGTCAGCGAACTGGAACACACCAACGCAGAGCTGCAAATCAAAGCTGACGAGGCAGAGCAAGAGCTCAAGGAGAAGACCCGGGTCCACCAGCGGGAGACCAGTCAGCTCCAGCAGTCACTCCGCAACGCGGCGGCGGAGACGGACCGGTTGGTCAAGCTTAGTACGGGATTAGAGGAGGACAAATCCCGCCTAGCCCGAGAGCGCGGCGACCTTTCCCGGAGCCTCCGTCAAGCCACGCAAGACGGGGCCAAGTCTGAGGTACTGCAGGCGCGGATCGACGAACTGGAACACGCCCTTGCGGCCGCCCAGACGGGCCGGTCGGACCTGGAGCGGGCCCTAATCGATAGCCACCACGAACTCCAGGATCTCCAAGCGCGCTGCGTGGAGTACCAGAGCGAACTGGTCGAGGGCCAACAAGTCCACGCCAAGTACGCCGAGTCGGTCCAGCACACCGAGGAACTCAACCGGTCGCTTGAGGAAGCCCAGGAAACCATCACCTTACTGGCGGCCCAGGTCGATGAACTTCAAACCCGCGTTAAGCTGGTGGGCGACGTGGGCGGTGGTCCCGGAGGGAATGACGGGCCGGAGTGCGAAGTCAAGACGTTGCTAGGTGAGGTGGAAGACCGTCGACAGGCCCTCGAGTCCCAGCACGAGACTCTCAACCGCCGGCACAAGGGCTTGGTCCGCGCCCACTCACTCACCGTGCACCAACAGGAACGGATGCGGCATCACATCCACCGGCTCACTCAAATGTCCAACCAGCCCTCCCAGGAGGAAAGGTTACGGCGGCTAGAACAGATCTTGGGCCAGACCCAGAGCGAGAAGCAGCAACTCCAGCGCCGCGTCGAGCACCTGGAGCGCATGCGCAGCGAATCCCGGTTTATGGAGTATTATAGTGCAGGGATGTTAGGCAGTGGGGGCGAGTACGGTGACGAGGGTGGGCTAGGTGAAGATCCCTTCTACGGTGCGGACGAGGGGTACGCCGGCCCGACCCATTCGAACTGCCCCGACGTGGACGGCGACGGCGAGCCACTCACGGGCGACGGGGCCAAGCCAGGGCCCGACCCACCACCAGGTCAGACCCCGCGCGCCCAGGTCCAACCGCCCCCGGAAGAGGCCCTCATCAACTACTTCCAACTCCGCATTGAGCAACTCATGGGCGAGAACGACCAGCTCCGTGACGAACTGCGGACGTGCCAGATGCTCAAACTCAGCGAGTCGGAAAAGCTCGTCCAGATCGAATCCACCCTCCAGGAACGTGACCAGGAGGCCCAGACCCTGCGCGCCCGGTTCAACCAGCTCAAGTTTGATCATGACGACCTGCGACTCAAGTTACAACACGCGGCACTGGCCCAGGGCGGGGGCGGTGCAACGGCGGTGGTTGGCGAGGGCCAGGAGGAGGTAGGAGTTGATTCGGCGCCATCCCAGATGGCCCGGTTAAAGGCGCAACTCACCGCCACGTCAGCCCTACCGTCGGTACCGGCCGCCTTATCAGCCGCGGCGGTGGTTTCGGCGGCCGCCGCCGGATCACGTCGAAACCGCCGGCAGACCCGCCAGGTCTCGGCCCAGCATGGTGAGCTCCTACCACTGCGACCGCTCAAGGGCCTCGCAAGCCGGGATAACACGATACCCTTAACAAACGATCCGTCCTACCCGGCCAACCCTCCACCCGCAACCCTGGTGCCTGTCAATTTACCCATGACGCCCGCAGACGATACGGTGCTGGCCCCGGCCCCGGCCCCGACCACCCCTATCAAACCGCCCACACCACTATTGGCCTCCATCCCCATATCGGGCCCCAATTCGTCCATCAAGGGTCTACCCACGCTCCACCTGACTACCACCCACGCCCAGGGCGACCCTCCATCCCTCGGGTCCGCGAAGTCTACCACCAGTCTACGTAGCCTTGGCGGCGGCGGCGGTAGTAGTAGCAGCACGGGTGGGGGGGATAGTAACCGGAATAACGGTGGTCTACCCTTCGATGCTCTGTTTACGCCACCGGAGCCTGCATTGAATGACGATGCTTTACTTATGCCGCCACCACTGCCACTCTACATGACGGTGTCACCTACTGCATGCCAGACAGACAAACCCAAGATCACGCGGGCCCCCAAGCAGACCATTGCTCCTACGGCGGCGGCCGACGCTAGCAATTGCAACCAGCAGTGATAAGGCTGGATACGTGTCGGGTCTCCACTCCTTGGATACGAACTAATGTATTCCACCCGACACTAGCCTATACCTGCCACCGTCTTTATTTTTTTATTTGTTACACAATTAACTTCGTTGTCGCATGCATTCCATAGTTAACTACTTATACCTTTTCGTTTATGGCTTCCTCGTGGCCTCTTTACCAACTGCCGCCCATCCTCTTAATTTTCCTTTCCATCATCTTATATTGAGCATACGGCCCCATATGTCCCTGATCTTCGACCGGCTGTTTAATGAATTGATTTACCTCATGCTGACTTTGGCTCAGAAACCGCCACCATAACCTTCCTGACCCTCCTAATGACAGGATGTTACTATTGCGAGGAAAGGCGGGAAGCGGGATTCATTGTCCCCCATTGTATACCTCTAGTCACGAGGTTCAATGTGCCCCCCTTTTTCTATTCAATTGGACGAAAGTGGGTACAGGGCCAGTGGGTGTGGCATGCTCACGCAGGTTCCTGTGGCTGGAGTGAAGGGGGGGGGGGTGCTCGGTTGGAGTAGAACCTCGGTCCCTTCGAATTTCTTCGTCTTCACAACTACAGATCACCGATTCTGAAACCACACCTTGCGCCCTTTCGCTTCGAAAGGTCCGGTTTTGAAGCTAGCTTCCGCTGGTAGGTTGAGGACCTAACCATATACCAAACGCCTGGACGATTGAAACCACGTGATCAACCACACTGGCCTTGTTTACATCATTTTTTGTTTTCGTTCGCACCCTAATGTGTGTCCAAAGCCAGCGGCCCCATCGGGGACCGCCAATCTTGAGCAATCATTTCAGCCCTCGCATGCCTTTCCCGGGGTATTTTGTTTAGTTGTTGAGATTATCTTCCCGGCTGCTCTCTCCCCCCCCCAAAAAAAAAGAGCCTGAGGCAAGCCTTCGTATGGTCTGGAGTGATCAGTGGGGCACACACCCTTGTCCATAGCCAGCAAGGAAGGAACCGACCTGCGCGGAAGCTGTAACCTCTCCCCCCCAAGAACGTCTGCTTTGCCAAATCTGGAATCCAGTCGATGTGTTTCTAATGAATTAAGGGTCAAGGCTTGAAATGATGGCCCCGACGATGAGTCGCCCTCCTTGACGCGCCTACTACGTGCGTTGCACAGATCCACCGCAATGGGCCAACGGGGTAGCTTGGCCGGTGCGGGTACGACCAATCATTTCAACTCCGCCCAGGCCTTCTCCTTGCCCAATTTTCCACCTGGCTCGCGGCCTACCCTCCTCTGCAGCCAAGCCGTAGGCAGTCTGGCCATCGACTATCCCCTCCCCCTCCGATAATCGCTGCCAATAAGTGAAGGGCAACAAACCCCCTTATCCAAGCTTCGGAACAGTACCAAGCAGCGCTGCTGTTATTGTTCTCATTGAGACAACCCGGTCCTTTGCCTACGGCCGTGCGGGGCGGACCCACTACCACCGGCTCTTCCTTGCACTCAGCCCTCAGCCACCCTATCTGCCTGAGCACCTGCACTGGCATGGTACCGCTTGTTCAAGTGATAGAGGCGTCCCTTCGAGACCAGAGTTTGCTTGACGCTCCGGCAGGCCACGCCCTGGCGGTGCCCCTTGTGGTATGCCCCTGTGTTGACAGATTCCCTCGTCTGCTTAGACCGCCCGGTCGCTCTCTCGCCCCTCAGCCCTGGGACCGGCCCCAGCCTTCGCTGCATCTTTACCTGGCCAGCCCCCGTATTCCACACAATCGACACCACACTGCTTCCCCGTCCACCCACCCCCGCCGTCCTTAGCAATCGCTCGGCATATAACTCCACGGCTGCCCATCTGCTTGTCGACATCGCTCACCAGATTCTGTTTAGCAAGCCACGCATACGATATCGTCCCATACGCTCCCTTGTTGTGGCCGGGCCCTTTGTTTTCCGACGCCAGCTGGCTATGCCGTGTTAGCCTATTTATCCTTCTCCTCCTCCCCTACCCGCCCCTCCCCATCGCCACCGTGCCCTGCCCCCCCAACCCGTCGACCACCTTCTCACCGGCCCCACCTTCCCGCCTTGTGTCGTCTGTCGACCTGCCCCTTCATCGCCTTACCTCTTGTTCCTCGCTGCAACTCTTACCGACATCGGCAGCCCTGTCAGGAAACTTCGCCTCCCGGCCCTACTCCGTCGCCCCAGCGAAACCGCCTCAACTCCCTGGCCGCTTAGCCGTCTTGACCACTTAGCATTCTCACCTGACTCTTCGGCCTCATCTTGCCATGGCCGACACGGAGCTTCCACTCAACGGTGGCGAGGCCTCCCGCCGTCCCCAGTCACCGCCCGTCGTCCCCGTGAAAAAGCGTAACAAGACCCCCTCGTCGTCCCTGTCCTCTGCGATGGCCCCAGCTGGCTATCAGGCCCGCCAGGTGTTCGCCCCGCCGCAAACCAAACCCCGAAGGTCGACCCGACTCAGCGGCTCAGGCTCAGGTGAGAATGGCGAGTCTCAGACAGCCCCCGGCGGCCGCGCTTCCGGCAACAAACCCACGGGAAAGAGGAAACCCTTGCGCACCAAGACGACCGTGCTCGTACCGGCCAGCCACAAGCCTCCGCCGGCCTCCATTTCCCAGACTATGGCCGGAGCGCCCCGCACCCCGGTTACCCAGCGCACGCGTGGCGACTCGAATCCCGCCCGGCTGCCCATAACTCCGTACACGGCCAAGCTGACGCGAACCATCGAGAACTATGACGCCGATAAGGACCCCATCAAGACCTACCTCCGCATGCGGCCCTTGCGACCGGGAAGCGAGCACGTGGAACCGTTCCTGAGCGTCGTCAATGACATGGAGATCCAGATCGACGGTCGGGAGAAACGCGCCCGCCTCTACACGTCAGGCAAGTATCTCTTTACTCGGGTGTTCGGCAGCCTCATGTCCCAGCAGGCTCTGTTCCAGGCTACCACCCTGCCCGTGATCCAGGAGCTATTCGACGGTTACAACACCCTCATCTTCGCCTACGGTGTGACCAACTCGGGCAAGACCTACACCATCCAGGGGACCCGCGAACAACCCGGGATCATCCCGCGCACCCTCGAAATCATCCTACACCACATCAAGGATGCTCAAAGTGACTGCCGCGTGTGCCCGGCCCGTGCCAACGATGTCGTGTACTGCCCTGATGACACTCTGTTCAGCCCGACCTTCCGGTCCACCCGCGAACACACCCTCACCCGCCAAGCCCTTCAGGGCCACCTGGCGAGTGACGAACACATTCTCAACTTGGACACGGCGGAGTTTGAGTACTCCATCTGGGTGTCTTACGCCGAAATCTATAACGAGTTCATCTACGACCTCCTCGATCTGCGGTCGCTGGTCGTGACCAACGGTACGACCAGTCAGCCTCTGTCCCACCCGGGTTCGCGGGTCAATTCCCCTGACCCGTCGGCCACCTCGCGCCGCCCTGCCCGTCGCAAGGGCACGGGTACCACCGGTGGCGACCATCCGCCCGGCCTACCTACCGGCGGCCCCTCCACTGGCGGCGGGGGTGACGGCCCAGCCTCGCCCAATAAGCGGTTAAATATGAAGATCCGCACCGACGTGGACGATGACCACTACCTCGAGGGTATCACCGAGGTTCGGATCCGGACCCTGGAGGACGCCCTGGCCGTGCTCGCTCACGGTCAGAAACGGCGGACCGCCAACTCCACCTTGCTCAACCAGGAGTCTAGTCGGTCGCACAGTATCTTCACCATCAAGCTACTGCGCATCCGCCGCCGCTCGGTGGTGGCCCCCGATTTACCGGTCCCCCCGCACATGGTCCAGATTCAAAAAATGTCCATCATCGACCTGGCAGGATCCGAGCGCGCCGCCAAGACCCAGAACACTGGCGACCGACTGCACGAGGCCGGTATGATCAACAAGTCTCTCATGGTCCTCGGTAACTGCCTCGAGACCCTCCGCTTCAACCAGTTCAAGAGCGACAAGATCAAGCCTCAGATCGTCCCGTTTCGTGAGAGTCAGCTGACCAAACTGTTTCAGAGCTCCTTTATGGGAGGGGCCAAGACGGTGATGCTGGTCAACGTCAATCCGTTCGATGACAGTTACGAGGAAACCCAGCGCGTGCTCAAATTCGCGGCCGTGGCCAAGGACATCACCACGGTCAACCGCCCCGTAGCTGCCACTCCGCTGTACCGTGCCGTCCTGCACAGCAAGCCGCCCGTATTTGGCCTGTATGAGGACCCTCCCGAGCAGGACCGCCCACCCAAGCGTAAGCGTGGGGCCCTGGCCCTACTGGCCGCCGGATCGGACCCCAGCGAGGTCAATTCTACGCTTACCTCGCCATCGCTGGCACCGTCCTCCCCATCCCGCGCCTCATCGCCCACCACCGTCGTCGATCCCCGGCCGCTAGTCCTCGCCGAATCACCCACCCCTGGAGCGGAAGCGGCTGCCATCGACGATGACCACAAAGTGGAAGACGATACCGGAACCCCACGTGAGATGGACTTGGTTAGCCCAGAGGACGAGAAAGCCTCGGCTGACACGCCTGGCTTCACCTTCCGGTTCAACCCCCAGCCCCAGGTCGTCCCGGCCCCGCCGGCCGAGGATGTCTTCCAAGTCACCCGTGATGCCTGGGAGGAGCAGATCACCTACAGCGAGGAGCTTCGAGCGGCCATGTCCGTACTCAAGGAACAGTTCGCTGCTGCCCAGTACCGCTGTTCCGAAATCGAGGTCGAAGTGCGCGAGGAACTGAACCAGGAGTACAAATCTAAACTCCTAGAAATTGAGCAGCGGTATAACCAGCAGCTGCGGGACGAGATGCGGTTGAACGAAGAGAAGATGAAAAGTAAGATCGACATCCTCACCCGCTCCCAAATCGAGAACGAGGCCTCGATGATGGCGGTGACGCCCACCACGCCAGAGCCCGCCTCCCCGGTCGAGCGGGCGCTCACCCTGCCCCCGGTCGTGGTGACCGCCCCGTGCGACCATGCCGAGCAACTATCCGAACAGGACCGGGTCATTGTCGAACTGCGTGCTAAGGTTAACCAATTGGAGATCCGGGCCGCCCACGACGAGGTCACCCAGGCGGAACTGCATGACCAGCTTGACGCCAAACACGCCGACTGGCAGGAGGAAAAGACTCAGCGCCTTCTGCTCACCAACCAGAAGGCCATCCTTGAGGACGAGCTTCGGCGCGCCAAAGGGATTCGCGACGACTGTGAGCGGCGCATATCGACCCACAGTATCACCTACCAGGGCCAGGTGGACGCCCTTAACCAGCAAATCGAAGTGCAGGCCAAGGCGCAACTCAAGGAGCGCCTCGAGTGGGAGCGCAGCAAATTCGAGCTGGAGGCCACCGTCGCCGATCTGCGCGGCCAACTCAGCTACGAGAAGGAGGCCCGGCGGTCGGTGGTTACGCGTGACTCAATGCACTCCCTGCATTCACAGCCGCGGACCGGGCCAGCTAGTCCGGCCCGCAAGGATAGCGAGGCCTCGGGCCGTAACGACAACTATGACGTGCAACTCCTACAGCAGATCCAGAAACTGCAGCGCCAGGTGGCCGACCGCGATCGTGAGCTCAATGCCCTGTCCTTGGACCGTGAGGAACAACAGGCCCTGATCCACGACCTCAACACCAAGAACAATTACCTGCTGCACCAGATGCGCGTGCACCGGTACGCCCAGCACGGGGGCGCAGCTGGGCCATCGGGTCTCAGCGCAGGCCCCGCTGGCAGCGAAACCCCATCCAGCTCCAAGGTGCGCCGGGTGTTCCAGCACTTTACCCCTGAGGCCAAGTCCCTCCGCTCCCCATCGGTCCCCACCGCCATGCTGTCGGGCCTGGGCGTCCCTCATTCGGACGCGGCAGTTCGTGACCCGGCGGCGCCACGGTCCCCGCACCTGTCACAGCAGCAGCGGCTCATGAAGTCCAGCTTCCTCAAGAAATCCCTGTTTGGTAAGAAGCAGTTGCAGTTTGACGAATACGAGGCCGAGGTGCTCGACCTAGATCCGGCTCGCCAGCAGGTCACGGGCACCATGTACCGCGGACCCATCATGCCCACGTCTACCGGGGGCATCCACGTCGAGTTTGCCGACTTGGCCCCTAAATCTGCGGCCGGTGGGGTATCATCTGGTCGCCGCCTGTCCTACAGTAGCAGTGACTGGGGAGCATCGGACGGGTATCCGCGCCCGCCGCCCCTCCCGACGCAGGGCGGTGGGATGGTCACGGACTCACCGAGCCGGTCGTCCGTCTACTACCACCAACCGACGCCGCTGTCCGCCAACCCGCGCGGCCCCTCGTTCGCCGGAACCGCTCGTCGGACTTCCCGCAGCGAATCCGTAGGCCACGCCGCCCGCCCGGTCCATCCGTCGTCATCGTCAGCGGCCGTGGACGACCCACCGTACCTGCGCCGCCGCTCGAGCTTGGATCTTGACGCCCTCCGCAAACACCCCAGTGGGGACGCCGCCGACGCGTCCGGTCGGATCTCGACCGGGCTGAACCCTCCGGCCACACGGCCCTTGGGCGTCAATCGGGCGGTCGAAGTATCCCAAACCTCCCTTGAGTTACCGCATCGCCCCGGCATCCCTAGCCAGGCCCACCCGTCCCCGTCCAAGCGGCTGCTGCTCTCGCCCTGGCTAGAAAAGGCCAAGGCGACCTTTCGTCCGAAACACTAGTCGGGCTTAGGGGATTTTTTTTCTTCTTCTTTTTATTGGGTTACCTCTCTGCTTCTTTTCTACCCCCATCTCCATCCTTAACGCCACATTCCCTGTTAAGGTGTAACCAATTACCCGTCATTATCTTGCCCGGCGTTGACTCGTCTGAATATAGCCCTGCGACGTTTCTCGCCCACTATTCACTCTCCGCATCTTTAATTTACCAACACCCTCACCGTCACGATTTCCCTTACTTTGTCGTCACTGTGTAGCTAGTCGAGCCTCATCCTTAACTTACGACTTTACCAGTAAATGTAACTTCATAAACTAATCCTCACATACCCAAATGGTCAGCAACCGGGCCAACCTGTTCGATGTACCAGTGTCGAAATGGATTCTGCATTACGAACTGCTGTCTTTTACCCGCCTGGCTTACCCCTCGTTCCAGGCAATGGAACAGTGGACCACCGCGACACGTCCCCCAGCTGGCCGGAGGAAGTGGTATTCACCATATATAAATATATATATGGCCTGACCTCCACGGCCAATGTACCCTTGGGCGGACCGCTACTTATAAAAGTTCAGATGTAATAACAGTTGCTCATAAAGGCCCATACAATCCCGATCGGACTTGATGGGTTCCCGTCTGGCCGCCGTTCATGTGCTCGCCAGCCTTGCTTCACTGTTTCGCTTTGTAGGTCCCACTCCCCTGCTGCTCTATTCATAAACCGATCGGGCCCACATCAGGACCGGTGTCGTTCGGCAAATTCTACGCAGTCCTTGTGGGGCACTAGGTTCAATTTGACTATGCATGGTACACTACAGCTCGCTCATCGCGCCAAAGCTATCTTACATTCGCCCATTTGATGCTTGCCTAGGCACTATGGCTGACCGTATTTTAGTCCAATTCCCCTCCCTCTTCCTCTTTTTGACACACCCATCATGAGGCCGTCCCAATGGGAATTAATACAGCCCCCCCCCAGACCAAGCTAGCTACTACACAGTGGGTAATAAGCTTCAACGAAGCATAGTCTGGCATCCAAAGGCCAACGATGTTGTCCAAGTGATACTATGGTGGAGTATGTAGCCCGAGATGAGGAGGTGTAACTAGAGGAAAGACCGAGGGAGGGTCGCTGGCGAGCAGGTCGAGTAGAATAAAGTAACGGTAATTTATTTCTCACTTAACAAATCTACAATTATGGATGATTCGTCGTCTTTAAATAGGTGTGGTTCGAGTGATGACGCGAAACCGGTTGGTGTAGCTTGAGGCGGTTGGTTCGGAGATTTTTCTCCATGAGGAGGAGGATCCAAACTCAAGCTGAGTCCACCTCTGAAATCAGAAAGTCGCCGCCTTCTAATTTTACCAAAGGATGCGAATTATCCGTGATGGGGGTATGAATATTCTATCAGGAAGACAGATTCTGAAGGAAGGATTCCTGGGGTGCACTTCGGGTACAGTATCACGTGCCGTTATCTCGCCCTTGTCTTGACTGCTCACCCGTATGTGCTTAAATTTTTTCTGCACAAAGTGTCTGGCTGTCCCATCCCAACGATTTTTTTTTCGCCCTCAAGGTATAGGCTAGGTACCTGATATATTGTTTCACCGTGGCTTCGTAAATTTCACCTATAAAGGCCTGCATCAGCCGGTCGTCTGTAAGTCACCCAGGCCCGCTTCTTTTTAATTCCTACTACATTTTTTTTAACTTTGCTTACCCGTGTTGTCCGACCTCGTTCTCATCATGTCATAAGTAACTGCCGCACTGTAAGGTAAGCACATATTATCTGATTGTCTGATTTGCACATCCTTATATGGTTGTAATGATGATAAATTCAATCACAGACCTGATCTGATGAGTTCACTCTTGCGAGAGCTGCACCTTGGAGATAACGATTGTTCTGAGCCTTCGGGATTCCGCCGATCATGTCGTCGCCGTTTTTATTCAGGTTGGACACACCACTAACTTTACACCGGGTTTGTTAATCCATATTCACTTCGCAACCCTAGTCACCGCAACGAACCATGGCTCTAACCTCAAACTTCATGGATATCTAATTTTTATACATGTAAAATAAACTATTAATTAAGAAACTTGCCGGATGAAATCGTTGTGCTCCTTGTCATGCGACCAGTGGTGTTTATTTAAAATGACTGCATCGGAACTGAGCTTACCGTATGGGAGATGGAGACCAGCCCTACACTTTAAAAGCTATCCAAGTTCAAAACCGTTAATTTCACGGTGACGTTAACATTGAAAACATAGGTGGCATCCGCGCATTTATTAAGTTAGTACACCGAAGCCGCCTGCCGTCGGAGTTGCTCGATCGTCTGGATGATATCCCTCAGTTCCTGTTCGGGAACTGTCTCGACACAGCACTGGTCGATCCATCGTGTCATGAGCTCGTCGAACCCTTGGTCGTTGTCGTGATGCTCCCCGTCGTCTGCCAGAACCGCGTTACTTAACTGGTCGAGTAGATTGCGTTGGACCTCGCTCTCGGCGCGGTACATGTCAGCTAGGTGCTCCAAGATCGCCAAGACCCGCGCGGGCCCTATGACAGCTGACCCCACCGTGAACTGGGTAATCACGGTTGAATGCACTGGATAGAACACGGGACAGCAAGGAAGTGTAGGTAAATAAGGTTATTCATAGTCCGCTGGATAGAGCAGTACCCAATTCAGGCCGAAGTGGCCGGGCAGTCGGTCGACCTGAGGGGGAGGAAGGGCGGTCATAAGATGACCCTAGTGCATGCAAGTCATCCTTACCTGCCACCTGGCTGTTCAGGTCCGTTCCCTCGGCGGTGTAGTGATTGCGCAGCTGCCGTAAGTTTTCATCCATGACCTGAACATTAGCCAGCATACGCAAATGTAGTGCCCGTAGACGGTCCAGGGCCCGGATGATTTCGGTGGTCTGGCGGGCTAGTAAGGTAGCTAGATCGGCGGCAGAAAGTATCGGTCTGCCAAGTAAACCCGGGGCGACCTGACCCTGCTGTGCGATATAATGGCAAGTCTGGGCGTGCGCCCGCTGACTCCGAATGTTGCCGATCGAGCGGAGTTGCACTTGGGACTCGCCATGGAGCGCGTGCCAAGCGTCGCCCTGAGTCCGCCACCACCCCAGGGTTTCAAGCAGCTTGTCGGTGCTCTGGACTTTCGCGGTAATTGGTGCGGAATGGGCCATGTCGTGCGTGGAAAATAGGGGAATGCGCTAAAGGTACAAAATCTGAGAAATATGAATGCATCGTGTTGGTGGCAGGTTAAAAAGCGTAGCCATTCTACCTCGCAGGATTGTGCGGCAAGCAGCAAAGTCAAGTCAGTACCCAAGATATGGGGGCGTCTGACTTATTCAACTGTCATTGATTTTTTGTAGAAGCGGCTTAGCAAAAGTGATAGGATAGTATTATACGGGCCGGTGTTGGTGGGGAGCTTGAGTTCTAGCGGTGTCTTGATCTCACACACGGTCCATTATAATGACTAGAAGTGTGGTAGGACTAGTCGTAGAACTAGATAATAGAAGTAGTAAATGTATGTTGCATGATTTTTGTTGGTACCGGCTTGGTGTCTAGTATAGGCCAGAGGCCTGTAACTGGGCGTTATCGGTATGGTGCTAGTGTAGAGAGCGTAATAGAACCGTAGAGAGGTATTGCGAGTATCGTTCGGAAGGAGAAATGATCTAAATGGCTGCGATAAAACGCGTAAGCTTAGGTAGTGAAATTGGCCATTATTGTAGTTAAGTACATGCGTGGCTGGTTGAAGGTGTGGTGAGGCCGATGGTGGCTACTGCCTTGTGCATCGTGGTATGGGGTCATTTTTAGGCGACCACAAGAATGGCCTAATTCACTAGGGAGGAGACGCCCATCGAACGTTAGAAATATAAGGCTGGTGGTGGGATAAAATGATATCAGCAGGACCGAGAAAAAAAAGAACCGGAGAAGAGAGCTTAGACAATACTAGATTTTACGAGTGTGGCAGGCGTGAATTGTACTAAGTACGGAAATAAGCTTTTAAGGCTTCAAACGGGGGTTGGGGATTGTTATCAGGATATATTTGCGGTGCCCTAAACCACTGATCCGATCAGTTGTGGCATCTTGGTCTTGTCCCCATTTCCATTGGCCTATTCCCATATTCAATATTCCTTTGTAGCGACGCCAACCTTCCTGATCCACCGGATGGCGTCTTCTACTTTGAGATGTGTCCCCGCCTCTATCCTTTTAGGGCTCTACTTCCTTCCATATTATTCTTATTGATTCGGCAGTCACGCAGCTGCCTTCGTATTCGCTCTGGCGCTGGCCCCGCCTTGCACTATCGTCCTTGGGCTCGCCTGAACCGACACGTAGCCGCGGTGAAGGATGCAGGGCGTCCTTCCGTATAAAAGTCCCTCTGGGTCGCTACACAATAATCGATAGCTTATCCAACATCACCAGTTTCCACCGTTATCATTTCACTCTTTTGTAAGTCACTTCAGTTTATTAACCTTTTGCCTCTTAGTTCTTAACCGTAGTTTCCTCTAGGGTAGTTTTCCCTACGATAATATTCTGTCGTTTTATTGAGCGGCGACCGTTAGGTCTTTTTATACTTGAATGATGGCCAACATCAATCAAGTAACTAGCCAGCCTGGACTAGGGGGATCCAGGACGACAGGCCGTGGCGGGACCGGGCGCCGGCATGAATAGAAGGGCGGCTAGGTAGCTGCCAGAGAAAGGGTAGAGAAGGAGAAGGTCCTAGAAGGATAGCAGGCGGCGGCGCCAGTGCGGATGGCACGCTCAAAGATCAGGAAGACTGAACGCCTATCGAAAGGATATATGGAAAATAGGTAAAGAAAGGGGGAGGATAATGGATGTGGATAAAAGCGTGAAGCCTGGATAATGCAGACTACCAAATAGGTAGGCCATCATTGATCGGGATCAAGCTATGGCATGAGGTGCGCGGAGGCGGGGATGCAGCATCAATCAATGTTTCAATGAGATTACCATTGTGAAGGTATTGCAATCGACCACAAGGCGTCCCTCGTGGGTGCCTGGGGAAGGGGCCACGGAGGAAGGACCAGCAAGGAGGTGAGGGTAACTGGGTGCTGCGTGTTTTATAGTGTCGTTTGGTCGGCCTTTGTTGCTACGCGACTTCAGGAGACAATGTCGTCTCTCCTTTCGTTGTGAGTGCTAGCCGAGGAAGGGCTTCCGGCGGCAAGATAGCGTGCCTCCTTGCACGCCGCCAAGCGCCAACTAGATGATGATTGTGACAAAGGACAATTAACCAGCCCCTCCGTCAAATGCAGAAAGCATATAAATAAGCGCAAAGTAGGGGAATTCCAGAGGACTAGGAACTGTAATTTAATGGACCCAACGTTAACAGAGAAAAATAAATAAATGTACACATAACGAGGTATTGGCGCTAAGGAAAGGATGGGTAGAATAAAAATGAGGAGGTACCCCCTAGTTGATAACAGCTCGCTGCTTCTCTTCCTGGATACCCGAATATGTGACCTGGAACTCGAGCAGCATGGTCAGCAAGGTCCACAGGGTAAACTCGGGCCAGAGCTCCGTGGTGAAGTGGATTGAGCAGTGTTTGGCAATCTGGGCCAGCAGGAAGTCACTGAAGCGGCTCTCGCCCGAGGTGCGGACTAGCATGTCCAATGGGGGCGACTTGGAGGTAAAGAGATGGTCTTCGATGTTTTTCCACTGGATTTCGCTGTCGAATGGTAAAATTAAGGAATGTGGGAGGGTTGGTAGGTTAGAATATACACACAATAAGCAGGAATGGCTCTAAATAAACCGAGCCTTGACGAGGGTTAGGTGGTACAATGTGGAGGCTTGACCGGGTAGGTTGTAATATGCCTGGGAGAGGATTTCAACCCCGGTCGGCGTTAGGTTGGTGGGGCAATAGAAAACTTACTCGGTAACCAGGACACCCTCGTCGACCTCTTTGGCGGTGCGGCGAATGGCCGTGGTGATCTCGTCGCTCGAATTGTAAGAGAAGCACACATTGAGCACAGCCCTAGGGAGGTCAAGAGCAGTCATGGTTAAGGGTAGTGACCGTGTAGGTTAGTAAAGGATCACGATATCGTGGTATTCTATAGTCGAATGTACAGCCACTAACTTATCACGGCCATAAAAAGAGTCACCCATAGACTCCAGGAGGGGTAGGCTACCTACTTGTCATTCTGTTCGGTGAGGCTGTGCACCTCATCGATCTTATCGCGGACATCTGGGGCGAGCAAGTCAAGGTTACCGCACACGCGGACATTGATGCCGTACTTGCGCACTGTCTCGCTTTCTCGGCAGAATACCACCAGCTTCTCCTTGGCTAGGTTCATCAAAGTCTCCACTTCCTCAGTGGGCCGGTTGAAGTTGTCGATGCTGAAGGCGTAGATGCTGACGGCCGGGATGCCCAGCTGCATGCACCACTCGAGGACCTCCTCAAGTTTGTGGAACCCCTTCAGGTGGCCCTGTTGCGTGGCCACGCCAAGGCTGCGGGCGTACCGGCGGTTGCCGTCCATGATAAAGGCCACATGGCGTGGTATGGGCCCTTGGCGAAGAATGTTGATCGCTAGCCGGCGGAACCGCTGCGTAGTCTCGGTGACCAGGTACTGAAGAACAGCCGGTACGTATACCATGGCGGTGGGAGGAGAGAAATGTCGGGATTCGAATATGGGTGGGGAGGTTAATGAGGACCGGGCGACGAGGCGAAGGAATGCGACACAAGCTAGCCGAAATGATAGGGTGGGGTGTTACAAAGTGGGTGGAATTTCTAGACCCGAACTCTGAAGGTGGCAACTTTTCTAAGGACTGCAGTGGACCTGCGCGACCACCGCTTCAAGACCCCAAGGTAAGCAGCCGACGAGGAATGAAGGTATCGTCAGGAGTTGGCCAAGTTGGCGACAGCCACGGGCGAGGGGTACTTGGTGAGCTAGGGAGAGCAGGCGGTGCAGATCTATGCGGGGGGGCATTTTTGGAGTGGAGTCCGAAGCGCAAAACGGGACAGATGAGGAATCGACATAATGTTCAGGGTCTCGAGCTGTATGACCCCGCTCTATCAGTCTTATTGGGGATGGAAGGACTGACAGGACGGAATGACCATTACCCCTGGTGGTTGCAAAGAAATCTGGCAAGGTCTGCTATTTCGGAACACAGGCCTAAATCCCCTCCTAAAGAACTGCGGTATTCACCGGCCTGTGGACTAAGTGGCGAGTGGAGCCCTGAGGCAGCCTCGGTTGAGGGAGGATCTGATTAGGGGCCTGGGGAATGGCCCCGTATGCGAGTCCTTACTAGCTTATCAAGCGGGGAAGCGGTAAAAAGCCGTTGGATCTCATTTCAACTGATGCCCTTGGCAGGACGGGGCTGGCGAACTCGAGTAAGGCCATACCTGGTCGTCCGGATACAGTAGAGGCGGCGACCCTGCTTGATGAAGTCCAACAAATCAGAAGATTCTATACAGCCGTAGACACCCCGCTGTCGTCGGCTAGATTGCGCCTACAAGGGAAGCCATTAAGTGACCATGGAAGTACAATTGAACTTTTATTGTTACAATACATGATCCAGACGACTAAGAAATCAAGTGTGATTAGAGAAGAGCGAAATAGAAGAGATTGAGATACCTCTACCGATCACGGCCGAGGAAGAGGTGAAGCAGGGTATAGAGTTGAGCGCGGGATAGAAGGTGTAAACTTAACAGAATTAGGAACCCGCAGTGGCAGCGGCAGGCGCAGCAGTGGAAGAGGCAGTCACGAACACCGTCGCCACCGCCGGAGGAGGGGTAGCGGCGGCCGCGGCGGAGGAGGAGGCAGCGGCGGCACGAGCCGCCGCCTCTTCCTTTTTCTTCTCGTGACGCTTCGAAAAGTACCCGGCCACTGTTGTGACAGCCGGAACGAGCCAACCAAGGAAAGCTAGCGCGCGGCGCTCCAGCTTTTGTCCTGTGCCAACTTCGGGAGTAGGATAAGCTGTAACGACCGCCAGAACCAGCAAGGCGGCAAAGATCAAGACAGAGAAACGCATCCTTGTGGGTGTTGTGTTGGGTGTGGTAGGGGGGAATAGAAAGGGTGTAGATTCGAAAAGCAATTATGGTCGTGGGCCAACGGCGGAGGTAGATTGAAATTAAGGCGGAAAGTAGTGATTGCGGAGTTGTTGGGAAGGTTGGACTCTGGTAGCTGCTGGACAACGAAGGGAGGGGGTGGCGACGAGGGCCTTTATACGACTTGCAGGTCGTTATCCAGGCTGACGCCGCGAAGTGCGGCAGTCATGTTTTTTTGGTCTCGCCATCTTGGTCAAGGAGCAGATTGGTTGCAGAAACAACTGACGGAGCCATTACGTTTCCTCGGGGAGGACCCGGGACAGTCGGTAGAGTGGCCGACTGACCCGAACAGGAGGGCAGACCATAGTACCCTCTGTCGAAAGCAGAGCACACAGAACCGGCGGAAAAAGCCAAAACGACGTCCATACTCCGAGATGGCGACCAGCACTACCGTAATCAGCTGTCTCCCGATCCGCCGGGAAGACTCGTCCTTGACACTCACCTTTAGGCTCGTTCAAGCGCTTCAAAAGAACCTAAGCAGGGAGAGAGGGGGGATGTAAGGCTGGACGACAGGGCTCCGATCCTCCGCTATAGGCAAGTGACCAGGCTCACGGACCGTGTCCCTCCTCCTTTCTCCTTTTTGAGGCAACGACTTGTAAAGGGCAGGTGGTGGACGGGCTTTCCTCCCGGCCCCGGCTTCGAGTCCGTGCTCTCGGTCTGGGGCCCGCGTCAGGGTCAGCTGCTCGATTTATATTAAAAGGACAGGGGAGTAAGAATTGAGAATATAGTTAAAGCCCACATAGAAACCGACCCGACGTCGCTCCAGCACAAGAGGGAGGCTACGTCTTTGGGCCATCAGTAGCTTCAAGAGCAGAGAGGAGGGGTGGTTGAATAGCAATAGTTCGACGGCGACCTACAGTGGCGGTGGAATCACAGGTGAAGAGGAGGAAGTCTTACCTGCTACGAAGAATTGGACCGGTGGACGACTTCATTTCCAGCGAAATAGCCCGTCGCAACCACAGCCTTTGGCGCTTCCCGCCAGCTGAACCTCAAAGCTACACAAGAAACCTCGCTTGGATCGTAAGGCAGTGTCTCCATGGCCTTGTACAGCAACCACAACTCTTCGACCTATTATGAGACACGCTAGTTGGCGACGTCGCGCGGGGCTCGGTCTTTCCCCTCTGCCCGGTCATTTGCTGCCTCAATAATGGCTAAATCACGTGACATATATTGGCCCCTAGCCATGCCCACAAAGCTGGGTGAAGACAAAAAAAAAAAAAGAAAAAATATATGATTGATGTAGTAGTCTGGTGAAGCCAGTTGCCAATGCAGCGCGAAAGTTAGGGCCGCGACGCAAAAAAAACCGCCCGGGCTCCAGTTCGCCTGTAGACCACCGTGCACACGGTCAGCCCCGCTGCCACCCGTGTCCACGATTCCTTTACGACATGGTCCCTCAGCGCTCGTTTCTCGGCCACCTAACATTTGGACACTCCCTGCTCCACATTAGCCACTACCTACCCTTTTCGGCTGCATCCCCCGTCGACCCGGACCGGGCCCCCGACCGTATTTTGACCCTACCCCTCGGAGTGCCCCCTCTTCATCCCCCTTCACCGTCGTCATGGGTTTCAGTAAGGCCACCGGCAAAGGCCGGTTGGATAAATACTACCATTTGGCCAAAGACCAGGGGTACCGTGCCCGATCCGCCTTCAAGCTCATTCAGCTCAACAAAAAGTACAACTTCTTGGGGTCCTCGCGCTGTGTGGTGGACCTGTGCGCGGCCCCCGGCGGTTGGCTGCAAGTGGCCAAGAAGTACATGCCCGTCTCGAGCTTGCTTATCGGTGTGGACTTGACGGCCATCAAGCCCATCCCAGGTGTCATCACCTTCCAGTCTGATATCACCAGCGAGAAGTGCCGTGCCCAGCTACGTGCCGAGCTCAAGACGTGGAAGGCTGACGTAGTTCTTCACGACGGTGCCCCCAACGTGGGTACGGCCTGGGCCCAGGACGCCTTCAGCCAGGCCGAGCTGACCCTGATGTCCCTTAAGCTGGCCGTCGAGTTTCTGGGTCAAGGTGGTATCTTTGTCACCAAGGTGTTCCGGTCCAAGGACTACAACAACCTGATGTGGGTGTTCAAGCAGCTCTTCCGCAAGGTCGAGGCCACTAAGCCCCCGTCCTCGCGTAATGTGTCAGCTGAGATCTTCGTGGTGTGCCGCGACTTCATCGCCCCGCGTCGTATCGACCCGCGGTTCCTCGACCCTGCCTACGTGTTCCAGGAACTGGAGACTGAGGTTGCCGGCCCCACCGTCAACATTCTTCGCCCCGATAAACACATCCGCGCCCGCGATGGTTACGAGGAAGGTAACTACACCATGTTCAAGACGATGGACGCCCTGGACTACCTTCGCTCCACCAATCCCACCGACATCTTGGCCCGCTACAACGCCCTTACGTTCGACACCGAATCGAGTCGCGCTCTGCTCGAAATGCCCGTCACCAACAGCGAAATTCCGGAACTGTGCAAGGATCTGAAGGTCCTTGGCCGTGGTGATTTCCGCTCCCTCATGAAGTGGCATGCGGCAGTGTCCCGAAAGCACTCGGACCTGGTAGGCCACGGAGTGGCCGGCCAGAAGCGCGCTCGCGAGGAAGGCGAGGAATCGGAAGAGGAGGAAGAGGAGGAGGACCTCGACCAGCTGGCCAAGTCTGCCCTCAACCGTCAGAAGCGGGAACGCCGCCGTGCCAATGAGAAGAAGCAACGCACCATTATGCGGCTCCAGCTGGACATGGCGACCCCGGTCGACCTGGCTGATACCTCGGGCGACAAGTCCCGCTCTCTGTTTGACTTGAAGGGCGCCGAGAAGCGTGTAGATATCCGGAAGCTCCGCAAGGCCGACATCGAGTCGATCGACGTGGACGAGCTGGAAATGTCGAGCGACGGCGAGTACCTCTACGACCCAACCACGAACGATGGTATCGAGGTGGACGAGGACTACGGTCCGGACAGCGAGGATGAGCTTGGGAACCTCGAGGAGGAACTCGACCACATGTACGACGAGTACACGCGCATGAAGCGTGACCGTGACGCCCGCCTCCGTGTTGAGCAGGCCCGGCTGCAGGAGGAGGAGTTCACTGGGTTCGGGGACCGTCCAGCTGATTCCGACGGCGACGCCGACAGCGACGAAAATTACGACCGGAATGCACCCTACCCGGGCGGCAGGCCGACCCATGGTGATAGCAGTGATAGTGACGACAGTGACGACGATGATGACGAGGCGCACGGTAATGCCGTCAGTGATGACGAGACGGAGATGCCTATCGCCCGCGCGCGGACCCAGAAACGTAAGGGGCCCCTCACCGTACACCTTGACGAGGAAGAGAGCGCCGAGGCCAAGGCGGCCATACAGGCGGGCCGTTTGCCTGGCAAGGCCGCCCTATGGTTTAACCAGCCCATGTTCCAGGGCCTGGACGACGAAGCTGAGGCGTCCGAAGACGCCATGGACGAGGACGAGATTGAAGAGGTGGCCATATCGTCCGCCGCCGAGGATGACCAGGACCAAGACAAGATCGAGATGGTGCCCCGCCAGCCCGAGGCCCCTGCACGCGACCCGAGCCTGATCCTGGATACACCCGAGGCCATGACTCTCGCGTACGCCCTAGCCAACGGCCAAATGACCAAGAACGACCTGCTCAACCAGGGATTCCATCGCTGGGCCTTCAACGACACGGAGGGTCTTCCGGACTGGTTCGTGCACGATGAGCGGCGGCACCGGAAACCCAATCTCCCGGTCACCAAGGAGGCCGTCCGGATACTCCGCGAGAAGCAACGGGCCATCGACGCGCGCCCCATCAAGAAGGTTGCCGAGGCCAAGTCGCGCAAGAAGTTCAAGGCCTCCCAGCGCCTGGCCAAGGTCCAGAGCAAGGCTAACCACGTCGCCGATAACGACGACCTCACCGAGCGTGAAAAGTCCAAGGCCATCAACCAGCTTCTCAAGAAGTCCACCAATCCCCAGGGCAAGGAGCAGAAGAAGGTCAGCCTCGTGGTTGCCAAGGGCAAGAATCGCGGCGTGCAGGGTCGTCCCCAAGGTGTCAAGGGCCGGTACAAGATGGTCGACGCCCGGATGAAGAAGGAAATGCGCGCCACCAAGCGCAAGGCCAAGAAGGCCCAGAAGGGCCGCAAGAAGAATTAGATGGCTGGTCGTTTCATTTTTCCGTTCAATTATGCATGCTACACACTTTTATTCTTGGTTTAT
The DNA here is from genome assembly GCA_027575765.1 of Tieghemiomyces parasiticus. Taxonomy (NCBI): domain Eukaryota; kingdom Fungi; phylum Kickxellomycota; class Dimargaritomycetes; order Dimargaritales; family Dimargaritaceae; genus Tieghemiomyces; species Tieghemiomyces parasiticus. The sequence continues at coordinate 37,828 of JANBPT010000057.1, forward strand.
TGTTTTATGGATGAATGACTAAAGCTATATATGTTGTCTATTATTTTACACCTAGGTTTTGTCAATACCCAAAGAGGGAGCTCGGGAACGTACACGAAATGACGTACCGGCATGGACCATGTGGAGAGCCAGGCTGATCAAGAAGCCTATAATCAGGATGTGCCGAGGTATACCCTGGAGAAGAGAGAGGAGGGGGAGGGTCGCCGTAGGGAAGTTAGACTTGCGGCGGGCGGATATACCCACGGCTAGCGGAGCTAAATGTAGGGCTACCCTTCAAGCTGAGCCCGCACCGTCTTCATGTGCCAACGTAAACCTGTCGGGAGCGACAGTGTCCGACTTTTATCTACACTTTGACTCCCCCCTGTAGTTCTACCCGACCGTTCACCCGCGACTGCTACGTTTTTTCTATACCTACATCTGACTCTCCGCATTAACCCTCTTCCATGTACCACTACCCTCTAGCCTGTCTATAGGCCTTTATCTTACTCCGCCGCCCCACGTAATCTCCACCCAACCCTTTCCTCCCTTTTCCGAAATGCAGATCCGCGTCGAGAAGCGGAGCAAGAAGTCCACCGACGGCACCGCTGAAAGGGCCCCCCGCGGTCCGTTCCCGCTGTCCCTGGAGCTGTCGGACGATGCCTCCGTCCAGGAACTCAAAGCTGCCATCGCCAAGCAGGCCCCGAAGCTCACCCCGGAACGCCAGCGCCTGACGCTGGACGGCCAGGCCCTCCTGGACGACCGCAGGTCTCTGACCGACGCCGGACTGCGTGTGGGGTCGGTGGTTCAGGTGAAGGATCTGGGCCCGCAGGTGGGTTGGCGCACTACGTTCATTTGTGAGTACGCCGGACCGCTTCTAGCCAACCCGCTCTTCTACCTCCTCTCGCGTACGGTCTACGGGGTGGATTTTACCCACAGCCCGCTGCAGACGCTGGCTCTGATCATGTTCGAGGCGCACTTTGTGAAGCGTTTGTACGAGACGGTGTTTGTGCACAAGTTCAGCAACGGCACCATGCCCCTGTTGAATCTGGTCAAGAATACGGCCTACTACACCCTGCTGGCCGGTGTCAGCGTGGGGTTCTGGGTGTACGGGCCTTGGTACGGTGCCCACGACGCGCGCAGCGTGCGTTCCCCTTTCGAGACCTACGTGGCCGTGGGCCTATTCGTGTTTGCCGAGGTGTCCAACTACGTGACCCATGCCAACCTGAGCAGCCTCCGTCCGCCCGGCACCCGTGTCCGCAAAATTCCCCGTGGGTACGGCTTCGATCTGGTGAGCTGCCCCAACTACACCTTTGAGATCTTGGCTTGGGTGGCCTTTACCTACTATACCCGCAGTCTCGCCGCTCTGGCCTTCACGTTGGCCGGCGCCGGCCAGATGTACGTGTGGGCCGTCAAGAAGCACCGCAACTACCGCCGCGAGTTCCCCGACTACCCCAAGAATCGCAAGGCCCTGATCCCGTTCCTCTTGTAGGTCTCAGTGGGCCGTGTCGTCCCTTTGACCTTCTCTGGTTGTATATCCTCTCTAGTTTGCTGCGTAGGGAATTTATTCCGCCGTACCCTTTTGCACCACCTAATTAAACTTACTATGTGTATCGTGTGCGGAATCCGACGGTGATGCATGCCGGCGGGATTTGGTTAGCGTGGTGGCCCGGTCTGATATAGTTACTACGTCATACACCTCCGGTTTTGGATCAACAAGGCCGTGGTGGTGGGCCCAATAGCACCCAAAGCACGTTCTAAGTGACGGATGCACCTAGGGGCAAGACAAGGCTCGCCAACCAGCCTATAGCAGTCCTATCGGTTCCCGGCGGTGAAACTGGGGTTGCGCGTTTCGACGAACGCCCGCCAAGCCAGTGGATAAGTAGTTCACCTGCCTTGGCGCCGGACCGCTTTACACATTCTTCCTCGTTCGTCTAGCAAAGTTAACGTTATTTCGGTTCTCCGCGGTTGAAGTAATGGCCAGTCCCCGTTTTCGCTTACTTGATTTTCTCACTTGTGTTCAATCCTCATCGCAATACTAACCATATTCAGACTATCCTGCTTGTGCATGCGCGTCACACGTATAGTTATCTCGCTTAACCGCCACGCGTCCTTTTGGAATCGTTTTATCTTTTTTCTGTACCGTCGGTGTTGCAACCCATCTCTCCATCTCAATACATCGCACTTCAACTGACTAACATAGTGATTAAACTGATAGCAGCCATGTCGCAGGTTCACTACAAGTTTAAGGCTGCCAAAGACTACTCATCCATCGTCTTCGATGGCCTTGCCATTTCCGCCTTCGACCTCAAACAGGAAATCCTCAAGGCCAACAAGCTGAACCCGGAAAGTTTCGACCTTGTACTGAGCAACGCCCAGACCAACGATGAGTACGCAGAAGACAACTCCCTGATCCCGCGCAACACGTCAGTGTTCGTCCGCCGGATCCCGGGCAAACCTGGTAAGAGCGGCCTGACCGGCGCCCCCGCCGCCACTACCAACAGTTTCAGCAGCGGCCCTAATAGCGGCAGCGGAGGTGGCGGTGGAGGCTACACGTCAGCAGCCAGCCGGTCGTACGGCGGATCAGGCACGGGTGCCAACGCCCCAATAAAGGACCAGAGTGCACCCGCGGCCTCGACCGGCTCACGCTACGGTGCCTCACCAGCGCTCACCGAGGATGAGCAGATCCAACAGATGTTTCAGCAGTCTTCGCAGCAGTGGGAGCAGCAGGCCGAAGAACTTGCCACCAACCACATGCGCAACACCCGGTACCGCCCGCAGGCGCGCGCGTCTGCCGCCCCTTATCAAGTTCCCGCCAGCACCCGGCCGCTCCCGCCCAGCTACGTGTGCCACCGCTGCGGCCAGAAGGGTCACTGGATCCGGGACTGCCCCTCCGCCGCCGACAAGAACGGACCTCAAAAGAGGTTCAGCCGGACCACGGGAATTCCCAAGAGCTTCCTCCAAAAGGTGGATTCTCTCCCGGACGACCGCGGTGCCATGGTCACCGACGACGGCGAAATGGTCGTGGCCCAGGCCAATGACGCCGCCTGGCAAAAAGCGCAAAAGTATGCCCAGCACAGCGTGGCCACCGAGGACGCCCTCGAAGGTATCAGCGTCCCGGCGGACCTCGCCTGCTCCCTCTGCCACCGGCTCCTACGCGACGCCATGACCACACCATGCTGCCAGACCGCTTTTTGTGACGAGTGCATCACCCGTGCCCTCCTCGACCGTGACCCTGAACGCCACTTCACCTGTCCATCGTGTAGACAGACTGGAATCGTACCCGATATGTTGCAGCCTCACCCCGACCTGCGCCAACGCGTCGAGCGCCACATTCGCCAGTGGGTTACCAGCCGTGGCCGCTCAGACCCGACGGGGCCCACCGACTCCAGGCCCGCGACTTCCGAAGGGGGTAGTAATGGCAACGGTAACCGAACGGGTCGGCAGCGCAACCGTTCTGACCGACCGGGTAAGCCTACCACTCAACCTGACCAGGGCAACCGTCGCATCGAGGTATTCGGCGCATCTTCCAACGGCCCCATGTACCCTCCTCCTCACCAGTCATCTTTCGGACCCGGCGGCTACCGCCCACCGTACCAACCGCAGCCAGGGTATGGTAACCCCCATATGGGTTACGGTCGCCCACCATACCCTGGCTCCTCCGGGTACCCGATGGGTGCGGGCATGCCGATGAATATGGGCCAGGTACCACATAATTACGGCGACTTCACTAACCATAACGCGCCATACCAGGCGAATCGGCACAGCAATGGCGGTGGTTATGGCCCGGGCTCCGGAAAGCAGTATGGCCAGGCCAACAATCCAGGCTACGGTGGCGAGGCTCCGCCTGAAAACCGGCCAGGTAGTAACGGAAATGACCGCCGTCCTTCGTCGCGGTCGCGGTCTCCAGGATCACACAGGCACTGACCAATGGTGAAACTCTATTCATCTTTTGAAACAGGTGAATGGTAACGCCTTGATAAATACATTGTTTAAATAAGAGTATGATACATACAACATTACATTGGGTAGAGAGAAAACGGAAATAATGGTAATGAGGCTTTCAGAAAGAAAAAAATATTTAAAATAATCCCGTATGGAGATTGGAGTAGATAGGTGAAAATCCGGAAATGGAGTGAGTATATGGCACAAACTGAACAATTATGGATGGCCGACCGGAAATGAAGGTCGGATGAGCACCATCAAGCGAGGTAAAGTAGGGGAAGAAAAAAAAGTGAGCGGTCAAAAAGAAAAAAATAGAGGGGGCGCCAATGTACTGTACTCGTTTTTAGAGACGGTGCACCTTGCAGAGAAGGGCAAGACCAGCCCGCAGCTCTTCAGCAGTATCGTCAGCGCGACGCTTTTGCCGCTCGTGGAACTCGGCCGACTCCCGTTGGGCGGCAAGGGCCGACTCCATACGGGCGCGGATATCGGCGACGACGGACGGGTTAGCAGGGGTGTCCGGGAGTGGAGAGGCACCTGCCATGGTGTGCTCCGTGATACGCGGGAGACGGCCCACGCAACCCGTACGTTCAGAGCTGATGGGCGGCATCAAACAGTTGATAGTCGCACCGTTGGAAGGAGCGATGGGTTCCAGCATGGAGCTACGGCGGGAGGACGAGGTCGAGGAAGTGGTCGACGAGGAGGTCGACGGAGCGGTGGGCAGGTAGTGGGCAGAGGGCGAGGTAGTGGTGGTCGGGACGTTGGCCCTGGTTGCCGGAATATCGAGGGCAGAGAGCGCAGAAGTGGCGGAGAAGCGGTACCGCCGAGGCTCGACCGGGGAGGACGAACCCGGACGGGAACCGTAGGGGCGCGGGCCGTGGCCGTGGACGTGTGAGTAGCTAGGGTATGGTAGGCGCGCGTAAGGGGTGGGTTGGCCCAGAGAATACTTGCGCGCGTAGCCGCCACCGTGGCGGGCGTGGGGCTCGAAAATGTTCGGGAGACTGCCCATAGTACGTCTAGGGTACAAGGTTCGCCGCCCGACTTCGTGTCCGACCGGACGCGGGGCACCAGTGGGGATAGAGAGGGTGCAAGTCGGCGGGTGAGGCGACTCCGCGCGGTGGGGAGCTTGGCCTGGGGTAGGTTTGGGGCCCTGCAGGCCTGTATTAGTGGCGGCGTTGGCCATGGCATTGGCGACTGGCGCGGTCTTGGCGTTCTGTTCGTAAACGTGTTCTTTTTCGAGGATCACCTTGAGCAGGTCGTAAAATTCGAACGATGTGCGGAGGGTAACCTCGGACTGCCGCGTGGATGCGGCGTTGGTGAGGATGCGGTGGTATTTCTTTTTAAGGTCGCGTACCTGCTGCTTGATTTGAGATACCTCCCAGACCCGGCCACACTTGCGGAGGAGGGTCTGCGAAATAACGCGCCAGTGCTCCTCGTGGTTGGTCATTTGCGGCATGTATATGAGAACCTGTTCGAGAAGGGTTTTCTTCTCGGTGAAGTTCCAGTTGGGGCTCCGTGTTGTTCTAGCCTTCTCGGCAGCCGCTTCCGCCTCGGCCTTGGTTATGACTGTGGAGGATGGACCTGGCGCCGGGACCGCAGCGGCAACGGGGGAGGTGGTGGATTCCTTGGTAGATAAGGCCGACGAGTCGATCGGGCGGGCGGGCTCCGAGAAAGTATGGGGCGGAGCCATTGCGAGGGCAGTGGCCACGGACATGGTGAAAAAGGTATGAGGAGTAAGGATAAAAGGGGGAGCGATGAAAGCTGGTTAGACGTGGAAGAAAGTGAGGCTGTATGGGAGAAGTGGCTGCAAAGTAGATGTGGCGCACGGTTCGTAAATAAGTATGCGCAAGGCACGTAGGGGAAGAGCCGGGGTGAGCAATTGGGAGGGTTTGCGGTGGTGGTGGGTGCTGGCACTGTACAAGTGGTGAATTCATCAGAGGGTAGGACTATGGCGGGTTTATATAATAGAAGGGTCCTATCTGGAAGGGATGCCATACGACCCAGATCTACCTTCAACCCACCAAGTCCGCTGCGTTCCTTCACTGGTGTCCCCACCGTGGTCCCGTCCATAATGGGCGAGGAAAACGAACTGGGGGCTCGGCTAGAGGAGAGGGCCGAGGGAAGGGATAGACGTGGATTGGAGGGGGATGATAGGAGCTGCGCAGGGTGGGGTCGGCCGCCAAATAATCCTTCGTCATGATGCGGGGGAAAAAAACGCAGCTGCTGCAAATAGAGAGGGCTATCGCCGTCCGCCCTCCCCTTTACAGTAATTCCCCTAGCCTTATGTGACGTACGGAGGAGGCCTAAGTCCGTTCTCGAGTGTATGACCTCTCCTCGTGAGGTTTAAACGCGGTCAGGATTATCCTGGCGATAGCCAACGTGCTATCGCAAAGACATTCTACAGCAGACGCTATTCAAACTGGCCCAAGACGATCGTGTCTTCTTTTTCTCAGATCCTCGCGTCGCTCGGTCCCACCCGGCTACGTTAGCATCGGCCTGAGAGAGTGAGGCTCCGGGCTTCGTCGCGACCCCGACCACATTAACCCCACGTTTCCAACTTATGGTCATTGACTAGCAAGTAAGTCCAGCTTGTGAGATTTACGGCTCGGCCGAGGAAGAAATTCTGGGGCCGAAAGCGGTGTTTGGAAGAGGGCAATGCGTTGTAACGAAAAAAAAAAAGCTGTATTGGATGGCTCCGGTTTGTCAGCGTCTTGAGACAGGAGTATATGAGTGAAATGTATGGTTGGCCATCTATTGGCCCGTAAAACTACACAAGGGGACGGTCCAGTTACTGTACAACGCCACCTCCCAGGACATTTCCCCGTCCTCTGGAAAAAGGCCACGCTGGTCGACTGCCAACCGTTTAGCGTCCACGTATGGACGCGTCACTGTGATGGTTACAACGCTACCAATTATTTCTTGGCACCTTTCTTGCTGACTTTATAGTGTATACCACATGTGCCGGTTAAAGGTTACGCTCAGGTCGAGCTGCCGTCGATAACCACCGGTAATGACCAGAGGAGGGAAATTCTTGGCGAAGCTCGCGTTCGTTAAGGTTCACTGAATGGTCGCAATACGAACCACCTCCGCCCTGTCCTAGGAGCTGTAAGCGGAGTAATTGGCCCCATATGCACGTAGTCGTGTACAAGCCTGGCAACCCCGCCTTGCGACTTGCCCTTTCGCATTTCCCACCCACGCCTGGCTATTACCCGTCCTTCCCCCCAATAATCTGCCCTCATTGGTCGTTGGTTATTCGTAAGCGACACAGCGGCGTTGACAAATGGCGGTGTCGTACCCTCTAGATATCTTCCAGCCACGTCAAGCCTTCTATAGTGAACGGCTTGGCAACTAACCTCGCCGCCCGCCTCTTTAAAGAGCCGTTGACCAGCCATCTGAATTTACATTTGTGTTTCTACCATCCGTTTTTTTTAGTGCGTACCCTGGCACTGACTATCCTATGCTCGGGACGAAGACCTCCTCTCCCAGCAATGACGAATGAAAGCGAATGAACAGGTGTAGAATTGGGCGGAAAAGACAGGAATGTTGTTGAAAAGCTTCGTTGAATTCACAAGTTCGACAAAGGGTTGCTGGGCTGACTTATTTAGGGTCATCGCAGGTGTGTAGGTTGGTCCTGATCTCAAACTTGGCTAGATAAATAAATGCCGCCCGTTACCGAACGAAAGGGGATGGGCGAACACGCCAGTAGCACCGGTAAATGATTGACACTGACTGTACAACAAAGTTTCCCAGATTACTAATCACTATTAACAGTAATAATTCCAACCCCCCTTATATTTAGACATCCTCTATCCCTCATCCCTTCTAATGCAACGCCGTCACCTATCCTGGCAGCGCCCCATTGAGCCTTCATGTCGGAAATGGGCCTCTTTCTTCCCTCCACTGTCTCCCGCTTGGTAATCGGTGGCCGAATGCTCTATGGTCAACGATATCGGGCTACCGCCTCGATAGACGGCCCCTATGTCCCCCTCACTGCCCACTTCCTTCATCTTGTTTCAAGCCCTTTGCTGGCAACATAGCAAGTGACGTTTTACATTGACCAAAAGTGGCACCCGCTTGATTCACAAACCCAGAATGATCACGCTACTGCATTTGTACGAGCTACCTCACCATCGGACGGCCCTGTCTTCAGTTAGCCGTTTTCGAATCGAACAGCTCAAGCTGATATAATTCTTGATGTAGATTAAGAACTGCGAAGAGGCAGTGCATGTGGCGGTGCCCCTTCGCCGATCGAGTTGAGGAATGTGCGGCCATATTGATTAACCAGCGGGATTCGCCACGAGCACCTCAAGCTGCTGCCGAGCCAGGGAAGTATGGCCAGCGAGGAGAGAATCGGAATAATGAGATAAGGATCAAGCTGTTCTATTTGTCCGGTATCTCTCAGGGAGCGAGGGTGGGAGGAGCTGAAAGGGGGGTGCATCTTAAAAAAGAGGACCTCGTTCCTTCATTCCTAATGCGTATAGCCGAGAAATCCAGTTATTCCATGGGTGCAATGATTATCTGCGACTTGCGACTTCCGATAGAATCTCATTCGCTACTACCGATCATTTTGAGATGGGTGGCGCAGGTGGTAAACTTAGAGGCTGGTCCGAGTTATTACAGGATCGGTTAAACCTGGCCATGCAAGCAAGAAACCAGCGATCCGTCGCGGTAAAAGCGGTTTAATAAGACCCTCAAGACACTCCGAGCAAGTGCGTAAGGAATGGAAGGCGAGCAACCGTAAACTGCCAACTGGTGAGGGTATTGAGGCGAATTTTGCGGGCTCGGTGTGCTCCAAACGTGCTGACGGTACAAAAAAACGACATTAACGTCACAAGGATGGTGAGTGGGTCGCGTACCCGGAGATACCACAACCTTGATGCTTTATCTGATTTATTACTAGCTAACTAAAAAAAATGTCAAATGAACACCCAACACGAACCCGGCCTCACCGAATACGTCTAAATTTCGCTGTTGTGGCAGCTTGGCGCCCGCTCGGTTGTCATCGGTATTTGAAGTAGGATAGGAGTTTTAGAGCTCGGTAACCGGACATTCATACAGTAAAAGTTAAATCGATGAGCAAGTCCTAGCGATCCTCGGCCATAGCCGGTATGGATGGCCGATCACTAAAGCGTGCACTGGACGCGACCTCAACAGCCGAGTTGCTCTGGCTAATCGGACCGTGAATCCCCGATGAACCCTATTCCTATTCTCTACTCCCCTATATCCTTATCAGGAAATTTTCAGTCGCTCAATGCTTGGAACAGCGGGTAGTTACGCATGCTGAGGAGGCGTGGATAAATAAGTGAAGTTAATCATGGAATAACTTCTCCCTCCAGCTTATCCCCTCATGACCACCACTACGGCATGACAAACGGACATGATTTCTCTCGGTGACCGCTAATTTTAATAGATATCAAAAGCCCCCCTTCTCCATAATTCCAACGGCCGGCCTCCTCATCAAGGCCATTAGTCATTTCCTTCACTAACGTAACACCGTGAGGTGTTCGTCCTGTTGAGCACCTCGGTCGACCAGCGATCTGCTTAAAGCAACCTGCGTATTGGCTGACTAGAAAAGAGGCCAGACGTGACAGTGAGTATCCGTAAGAAAATGAGTGAGAGTATAGCAGAATTTCGACAGATGAATATACTAAAGAGTTACGGTAAATACTATCTAGGAGATCAAACAGGAAGCAGTACACAAGGTCGCCCCATGTATAGCAAGTGCTAACGTCCCACCGCCATCCTCCCGCCGGCTTATTCGTCAGCAGGTCCACTACGAACTGTTTTAGCCTTAACTTGAATAGGTGCCATCAGAATTGAGGTATGACGCTCTGCGTTCTCCCTTTCTCCTACCTCTAGCGGCGGGTCACGCCGGCGGGATTGACCAGGTGATAGTTGAAATGACACATGCCCAACCCCTCCATCTTTGCCAAGGTAAGTGGACACAGCAGACTTAATCATCGGATCTAATCTCTGATATGAACAGCGCGATAGTAAAATATGTAAACGGTGAAGGATAATCTGGTAAGCCATCATCGACCTGCGCCTGTTCTAAAAACCCTGCCAAATGGTAAGACGTATTCTTGACAGCCCACGCGTCAGGTGATCCACCGACTCATATGCCACAGCCCAATAGTAAATGCGAGAGGGTGTGTTCTATCGATCGAGCAGCGGTAAGATTCGGTCTTGTCCACCTGGCCCGGCGCAAGAGGCGTCCCCCGGATAGAATAATAGTAGGGATAGGCAGCCCCAGCCCAGCCACTGTGTAACCCAAAGCCTTAGAGTGCAAGCCATCAAGTCTACACCGAATACCTACCCCTCTGCATATGCGACGCTCTTAAGGCATTTTTTTTAAAAAAAAGAACTGAAGCGGAAGGTATGTCCTGTGTACTGATATGTTGTTTAGGTTGTACAGTTTTGCACATTGACACAAACAAAACTGCCCGATTCCCTCTATGGCGTATTTATCCTGGGTATTTTGGCGTCACAGCTGAAACGCCCCCGAATCGACCACAATTCTATGCGCGCTAGGTGATGGGGCTAATGGCTACGGCGCGGCAATTCGAAAAGGGTGTTCACGATGGCACCACACCATTTACACACTTAGATAGCCACCAATGTGCAAGGTGAGTCGCGGTGGTAACATAGGTGAGCGTTTATGTAGGGTCTAGCGGCCCTGCTCCCATAATCTTAGCCGGAGCGTATCGCCTGCCGGTCACACTGCTAGCCAACATGTGCACTCTCCTCTTCAAGCAAATGCGCAAGTAGTGGTAATTCCTACCTGCTGGTCACACCGGGCGTACCAAAGTCAGGACAGTCCTTTGGTCAAGTTTTTTATCTTAGTCCTGTCACACCATTTAAAAGGCGACGTTCGCCTTGAAGGAAAACCCTGTTACCAACCCGCCACTTCGTCATTTGCCAATTTTAGGGTTTGCTTATTCCTAATGGCTAATGAGTTTGAATCCACACCTTAACCTCCTAACGTTTTTGGTTCTAGCCTATAATCCGGATTCGTCTCAAATTGACTCTCCCCGAGCCATTCCTCTCCACATCTGGCCAGCAAGTCCCATGATGAAGTCAGTCAATTGTATTTTGGTTATAATCTTAGCCCTGACCTTGGCCGGTTCCACTCCCGCCCGGTCTCACGCTCTAACGGTGGAGAGTTTCGGCCCCAGCCTATTGGAGCGTACGTTCCAGGTGGTAGCACCCACCGGCCACGGCACCAAATTGCGGCCACGCAACAGCCGCCGGCCGGATTCGGCCGTCCCCCACGCCCACTTGGCGACCCGAAGCCTGGCTTCGGGTGTGGACCACGCCACCACATTCGCCAAAGAAACGTTCAACCTGACCGACAGCGACTATTACATGTCCTCGAGTGTCGAGTCGGATTTTGGGATGACCCACGTCTACCTCAACCAATTGGTTCACGGATTCCCCGTACAGAATGGCGTCATGAATATTAATGTGGATCGAGAAGGCCGAGTCCTTTCTTACGGTAGCACATTCGTTCCGTCTAAAGATACGCTGGGAGCGCACCCAGTATCGGTCTTGGTAAAACGCGACAATGAGGGATCCGTCACACTGTCCCCTGTCCAGGCTTTGCTAATTCTCGCGCGTACCTTGGGTTACAATGTTACTGATACAGCCCACGTTACCGCGGAACCCACCCGGCAGCTCGATACTGATTTCCCAGCGTTTACAATTACCTCCGATGACCTTGGGTTCAGTATAGACTACGAGATCCAAGTGACCCCTTCCTTTCTAATCACTGACGCCGAGGGACTTGAGGCCGGATACGCCGTGCAGTTCCGAGACGCCACCCTGTGGTTAGAGGCCTTTGTGGCGTTGGCCTCCGCCGAGGTTACCTCGCTGGTGCACTGGTCTGCCGACGCCACCTACCGAGTGTTCCCCTTGGGCACCGTTAGCGAGATTGAAGGCCCGCGGCAACTAGTCATCGACCCGGAAGACAAACAGGCTTCCCCGGAGGGCTGGGTAGGCCACCTGGGTACGACCTCGGGCAACAACGTTCACGCCCAGGAGAACTGGACGGGCCGGCCTGCGTGGAAGGCCAACTACCGTCCCCACGTGACCAATGCCACCACCGGATTTGATTTCCCGCTTGACATGTCTATCGCCAATGCGGCGGCCGCCGTGGACTCGAAGGCTCACATTGATGCGACCATTACCAATCTGTTTTACTGGTGCAACTGGGCTCACGATCTGTTCTACCACTATGGCTTCACGGAGGCCGCCGGTAATTTCCAGGATCACAACTTTGGCCGCGGTGGGGACGAAAACGATGCCGTGGTGGCTTTCGCCCAGACCGGGTCGGGTCGTAACAGTGCCGTATTTGTTACCCCGCCTGACGGCCGGCAACCAGTGATGCGCATGTACCTTTGGGATCGGAGCATGCCGGTCCGTGATGGCGCCCTGACCAGCGACATTATCATACACGAATACACCCACGGGGTATCCACCAGGTTAACTGGCGGCCGCAAGAACGTGGGTTGTTTAGGATGGGACGAGGCCGCGGCCATGAGCGAAGGCTGGGGAGACTTCTTTGCCGTTATATTACACCTAAACGCGACAGCTACCCGCACCACCGCGGTAGCTATCGGAGCCTACGTGACGCCCGGAGGCCACGGACTGCGCCCTTACCCCTACACCACCAACCTCGCGGTCAACCCGGCCACCTATGCAGACGTGTACCGTCCCAATACGCCTTTCCAAGGCAGTCACGAGAACGGTATGATTTGGGCGGCCGCCCTGTTCGAAGTATACTGGAACCTGGTCGATAAGTTAGGGTTCGATCCAGACTGGACCTCGGCACGTACAAATCGTGGCAATTCCCTGGCTGCTCTCCTGGTCGTCACCGGGATGAAATTGCAACCCTGTTACCCGAATTTCGTCCAGGCTCGCGATGCCATCCTCCAGGCGGACGCTGTCATTACCCACGGCGAACACCGCTGTGAGATTTGGCAGGGGTTTGCTAAACGTGGGCTTGGGTGGCAGGCTCAGGCGGTCAAGCGGAGTAAACGAACCGCTGACTTTACCCTACCACCCGAGTGTGTCTGATGGGGCATAGTATCGCCATCCCTTATGGCACCGTGTAGTTTGTAATCTAATTGGTCCCTAGTCCCGCGGCGGGTACTTCGGTGTCCTTGTTTGCCTTACTCGGTCATTTCCAGGGCTTAGTTCTAATCAGTGTATCTACCTAACCGTCTTGTATTTCTAGTTATTTTAGCACCTCCAATTTATCGGGCGATATAGTTAACAAAGTCAGTCGTCGTCATCTTGAAGGGGTGGCTCTGGCAGTTAAGAGTTGGGGAGAGAAAATTCTTTTTGATGAGCACAGTACACTCGTTATTTAGGGAAAACAAGCTCGGTTCAGCATGCCCGAATACTACACCCGCACCCGAATTGGATGGTACATATGAATAACGCTACAAACGACTATAATTTCCAAAGGGTGCGGTCAAGGCCTATCCAGCCATTCTAGCACCTCACCTGTTTCAACTCCCACAGTACTCTAGACCAACAGCTCATGCTCAGCACACACAGCTTACGCCAACTATAGTGAGCGCAATTCCCCTAACCATGACCACCCTCTTTTCCGCCCCTATCCTTCCAGGAACCTAAAATTAGTCCTAATCTCTGCGAAATAGAGAACATTGTTTACTCGACCCGATCGTTCATCAAGTATCTAGGGCCTAGACCTATCCTTAACTTTCTACTTTGGCTATCCAACTACGCGGTTGGCAACTTTCTAAACCGGTAGTCGTGGCTGGATAATCCCAACAGTTCTTTTTTTGGCTGACAGCGGATTATTATCTAGGGAATCCGATACATCTCGGATGATGGGTCCTCTTGCTACTACCAGCACATTCATTATCAATTAGAAGGTTGTCCCAAATCAAGCGTGGGTGGTGAGGTAAGGAAAGATGTGGTGGGAAAAATTTCGCGTTTAGGACTATAGGTATCACTTTTGATTACCTTCCCCAGGAGGATCTAAGTCAGTCATGCCCACCTGCGTCTTCTCGTTAATGAGCGACCGCTCATGCCATTGACCATAGAAAAAAAAAACAGCAGTTGGAAAATAGGCCCAAGTGGACTCCATCCAGTTGCCCTTACCGCCAGACCTTGTTTGCGGATTAGCGCAGCAGACCAGTGTGAATATATCCATTGCTGGGTCAGAAGGCCCGCCCGCTCAAATTGGTGAGGTACATCGCTCTAAGCGTCGTACCAGAAATGATACTATACCTCATAATTACCACACTTCCTTCTCGCCTCTATGAAACATGTCCACAGGTCCGCCTGGCCCACACTGTCATGCACCCTCAATTTCCACTTTGCTTGCCGGGTACGTCTTGCACCTTCCAGGCTCCTTTTATTGTTCTCCTTACAGCCTTCCGACTCCCGTTCCTATTGGGCCCTCATCCCACCCTCATGACTCACCTCATATTGTCTCTCTTCATGTTCCTGCCTATGTCTTTCATCTGATACCACCTTGCATTGCCCAACTGACCTCACTCACCCTCACTCGCCTTGTCTAAGTCCCCATACTCTCTAGGACCAGGCCTATGGACATGGGATATATTGGCGCCAATAGGACTTATCCTGAATAATCTATCACCATTTACGCCCAAACAGTCACTCTATTGTGTTCGCCTTTCCTTAATTCCAACAAGAACCCGGCCCTCAAGATAGCACTTACCATATTGAAAATTACGTGACAAATAGCTCCAAGAACCATCGAGTACCGGGCGAGATATCCACTCCAAAATATCTACATAATGCACTCCAAAGGTGCCCTAAGTGCCTACAGCTGCCCCAATCTAGTCTATTTTTGTATGCGTCGGCAAAATGAGGCCAGTTTCTAAATAGGCTTGGTCATGGGCCTTACTGGAAAGATGTCAAGGTCCGTTCAGTAGACACCAGTCCGCTTACGAGTACCCTAAAAGGAGCCCGGTGCTACCATTTTCGAGCGTGTATGGGGCCAGTAATTCAGAAACAGAGATCTTTGCTGGTTGAATGAACGAGCAGGCCAGAGAAAGCCAAAGCGAAATAATTGGGTGTGTAGCAGTGAGAAATCCGGATACTGGGGAGTATGGGAGTTATCTTTAGTATTGACGCTGGGGATCGTCGGTTTCAGGTATGCTAGCGCAGGACTGGCGCTCGGTAGCTCGGATTACCGGTCGGACATTGGGACGTTTGGACTATGAATCCGGATTAGGTCGCAGACCGAGAACACACTTGGGCAAGATGGGCCGGCTGCATTCCTTATCCACAACCATAGATTATTTAGCGAGCCGCCTTACACCTCTCCTGTACCGAATTCCTTCAGGTTACTCTTCATGATTTAGTAGGACTGCACCGTAGCACAATCATGTTCGTACCTGGGCAGGCTTTGACATGGAATTACAGCATCATTTCGCTTTGCTTTACTTAAACGACAGAGTCGGGCACTACTAGAGTGATATTTCATTCGGTCTGGCAGACCATCCCAAGGCCAATCAAGAACCTATGCCACCTAATGCCAGGTTGGTGTCATTCTTACCCCTCTTTATATACCAGCGTATCTGAATCATCCTACATTTAGATGGGGTAACAGTAACCTTACACTATCAAGTTGACATTACATTAGTCCAGTCGTTGCTGAACCCTGTGCGCTACAATTGTACAATAGCATTCGTATGCTAAGCCGGTTGACCTCATTGACGATGGTGGGTGTTATCTAATATACTGAGCCAGATTGGACAGGCCTTACTGAGGAAGTCAGTAAGGATAATTTCACGCAAAGCAGAGGAGGAGGTGAAGGGGCAGTAGATTGCCAAACGGCTAATTGTGCTATTCCCCTATCCAACTCATGATAGACTGCGTGAGGTGCGTGTTTCCACATTGAATCGACAGGGAAGCGACTTAATTGTCAAAAGGCTAGCGGCCCTACTGTTTTTCCAGTGGCTAAATCCACATCGGCTGTTGGCCTCCCGAACCTCGCCAGAAATGCCGAGGTCATACCCCGTCTTCATCCCTAGGCCTCAACCCCCGTTTGCAGGACTTCTACCGCTAGATCAAATTTTATTGACCCGTTCGGTTCGATTTTTCTACTTTTCATTTATAGAAGGCGGAAAATTAACGGTTGAGTCACAAGTCTAAGCAAGACCCTAATGTGGGCCGGTGTTTCATCTCACATTTCCCTATTAAGTGGCTTCCATCCGATGGTTTTTTAGATGCGGGATTCGGAGGTACATACGATTACTCTCCCCCAACACGGCCGACCTTCCTAAAGCTCGTTCCCAAGCATGATTCCTACACGGTCCAGTCAGCTATATTTTCCTAAACTAGAAACCTTCAACCACCGATCCTTCCTACCCTGCCTTCCCAGTACACGCGCCCACGCCTGTAGTTTGTAGCGGGAGTAATGGCTAACCCGTAAGCAGCCACAGCCCTTTTCCTGGTCGTTTCCCACTCACACCCCGAGTTTACTAAAGCAGTTCCCTTACAGCGACTCATCACGTTGGTCCTTACTAAATTAGTAAACGTCACACTAATTCATTGCCTTCATACTGGGATCTGCAGAATTGAAGAAAAATAAGTATGAATCCGGAATTCTTTGGATTGACCGAGGAGGCTGACGGTAACCTTCAAATATGAAGGTTTCAACTATGCTGAGACTGAGGTGCCTGGTTAGTGCCTTATATCCCTGACTGGAAAAAGTAATAGCGATGAAAAGGATGGTTGGTGCTAATGGTAAATTATTTACGGGGGCGGCTAGTAGCGAAGGGTAGAACACGGAGATCCGAAACTGCTCTTCTTGGTGTAGGATATATCCTCAGTTGCACTATACTTACAGTAGGCGCTTCCATCGTCACAAAGTCATCCTAATATCCCTGGCACTTAGCAATACCTCTCCATCTCAACCCTGCCTCTGGCGACCAGTCTATTCGCTTACGAACACCTACCAAACGCGGACTCAGCGTTCGTGGAACTCGATGAGGATGAATTCTAGCCTACCTGGCGTCGGGGATAAGATCCCTCGGCCACAGTAGCTACGTAAACCTCCTTCAGGCTACTGCACAGAGTGAGGTTCGCCCGTCTCCCTAATGCGGAGCGGGGTAGGACACCACGGGGGTAACCTTAAACATGACCATGAACCAATAGGGGAAAATAGAAGATAACAGTATTCCTCTGGCCATATTGGTGAACAAGTGGGACTGCAGCCCTGACTAGATTGTGTCTCGTTACTTCCTGGCCTCATCTATAGAAGTAGGGCACAATCAGAATATGGCTACTAGGCCTGGGAGATAGCTGGGTTAGTAGATACCGCTAAGGTGGCCGAAATTCGTCTAATAGAATATCTGCCACTCTCGCCTCCCATTTGGTGGAGCAGGCTTAAAGGCCGAATAGCCGGTAACCAACGAGTTTGAGGGCACCGCCCATCGGCCATTCCACACCGTAGCTGATCGATGGTATCCCTTTTCCTCGCTTACACCATCGGCCGGAGTTATCATGTGGAACTTAGTTTCACCATAGCACCCAACCGGCCAGTATTCTTTCAGAAAGATGATATCTAAGAAAGGCATTTTATCGATGGCGGGATAAGGACCGGAGTTCGGAGGAAGTAGGTGGTAACACAAGGGAAGGTGACGAGAGTAACCACAGTCGAATTCCATAGTATGGCTGCCGTAGCTGGTCAAACTGTAGCGGATGGGAGGAATTGGACAGTAGAGACGAGTCGGACTTTACCACGGAAGACAATTTGTGGAGTGGGAGGGGCGGGGATCTTACAAATAGTTCATGGCCAAATAGCACAGCAAGCTTATCCGAACTTGGGTGCTGGGTATTCCGTGGGGACAGGGGCTGCGACTGCCCTTGTCCTCTGTGGTATAACGCCCTTTGTCGTTGGGGGCCACAGTTAAACTCGGGCTATCGCCTAAGAATCGGATAGATGTAGATTGGATACTAGGCTTACAGGGATTAATTTGCAGATGCCCTGCAGATAACCTAAGGAGGGCAGGGTGAAGAGAGCATTATGGTCACTAGGAAACAGGAGAGGTCTGTGGGCAAAGGTGGGCTGGCCTTCAAGATTCACTGTCAGTCACGCTCGCCACCCCCCCTGCCCAATTCCCCCTTTCTAGCAAGCGTTGTCTATCAACCAACGAACTATACAGTCATATCGCTCCTGCTCCACTCGGTCGCCACGCATGCTTGCAACCATCAACCGTAATCCCATATCCCTGTGTACTCCGGCCTGACCTTATTCAGTACCGAAGCCAAATGAGGGCAAATGGGGCTTGTCTTAATAACGGGCCAGAGGGAAGGGGGAGGATCGGCGGCGTCATAGTAAGGCTGACTGGTTTAAATTACACCGACGTCGTCAGGTCGATGGATAGGAGGAACGCCCCATGAATGAGTATTGGTTATACTGATCGACCGTGCCCTCCCACACCCCTTGGCCGCCCCCCTCCCGCCCACCCATCACTTTGACGATTCTTTGTTTCCTGAACCGCTTAGTACAGGATTCGGCCAGACCCAATGGGGTTGACCCTTGCCGCAGGACCCCTGTGCGCCAGCTGAAGGGCGGCTGCGGTGTGTGCACGGACGGACGATGGGAATGGACCGGGGTTTAGGCGCTGGGGCTGACGCCCACCGGGCACTTGTCCTCGCTCTACGGCCAGCGGTTTCTGCCCTAATCTTGTCCTCTATATGTGAACAGACTATTGACACGCCAGCGTTGTGTCTATCACACTCCCCGTATGTTCTGTAGCCAATCCTTTAGCCCCTTCGCCCTCCACCCATATCTTCACATAGACCTTACCGACCCAAGATGGCTTCCAGATATCTAAACGGAATTCAAACGGGTCCGCATGCCTCCTCTATATGGAGATCCCATTCGTGCGATATATAAGTAAAGGCCCCCGACCCTCGCTTCCTTTCTTTAGATCCGGTGTATCGTCTATCAGCTTTGCGGATTTTTACACCTTGCCTTGTCTCCGAACCACCCGCAAGTCCCAGCCGTGGCTTTGTACTTTTATCACGCGAGTCCCAACCTTTCGTCTACTTACAATAATCACGCACGGCAGACTGTTCAGTCGTACAATCCGTATGCTTTCTGTCAATTTCTCTATTCCACTTTTGAGTCTATGAGTCGCATTCCTCTGCTGGCCCATTGAAAGCCGTATCACTTGGTTATCCCACCTGTTCTTCTCATTACGCCGCCGCAGCGTATCCATATCACATTGTTTATGTCTGTATTTATATACTACCTGGTTGCTTATCACTTGACCGCCCTTGACCACATCTGATCTCCTCGGAAGGCTTCGATGGTGTGATATCGCTCATTTAAGCTAACTCATCGACGTCACCCTCATTCTTTTTACAGTTGGTGCCAATCCGGCCCGAATGGATCCTTAGTTCCGTTGCACTTCTCCTTAACCATCATGAAAAATAATTCACAGGAAAATGGACACGGCACCGGATACCGCAGCCCGGATAGGTCGCGGGCCCCGGTCGAAGCCTATACTCCCCGTGGGCCGCTGCTACCGCAGCAACAACGCCAGGCCGAGGGTCGAACTTCTCATTGTCTACCCGCTTTTCACCGGCCAGAACGGCTGCCGCCGATCGTTACTCGGAATTCACTCTCACACCGCCCCAACCGCCCCTACGATGCCGCTACACACGACTACCCCGGCCACCCTTCGTCGTCACCGACGATCCTACCACCGTGTTCGCTGGCACTACCCAGCCTAGGTGTGCTGCACCCGTCGGGATATACGCCACCTCCCCTAGCCCACGAGTATGCAGCCCGGCGGCGATCCTACGACGAGATGAACGGCACTACCCCCCCTTTCGTCCGCACCAACTACGGACCCCCCGTACCCGCCTTACCGGGTCTCGCCGGTATCTCCGAGACGGCCACCACGCCGACCTGTGGCCAGCTCCATCCGACGGATCCACAGAGCGTCCCCACGAGTGACGGACGCACGGTGACCACTTGGCGGCCCGACGAAATACGCCTGCTGGTCACCTGCCGAGACCAAATGGCAGCCGAATTTGCGACGGTCAAGCGCAATCACGGGCTGTGGGAGAAGATTTCCGAAAAGCTCCGGGCTGCCCGCAGTGACAAGTCGGGGATTCAGTGCCGGCACAAGTGGAAAAACATGTCCCGAATGACCAAGGAGAATGACGATTTCAACCGTACCCATCCGCCAAGCGAACACCGTCACAGCGAGTTTGACGACGATATCCGCCGGATTAACCTTCGGACCGGTGCTATGCCACCATCTGTTGTGTCCTACGAGGGATCCAATCTATCCGTCTCGGCCCTGGACACACCCACCGGCACAACGATAGTCACTGCCGCCCCGGCTGAAACGGGCCTGTCCGTGGAGCGCGGATCCAGCAGCGACATGGAGCCCTCAACCTCCTCCGCTATACCATCATTGCAGGTAACCTGCATCGAACCTGTAAACCAACCACCCTCACTCAAACGACGTCGGGCCGACACTGACCCGGTTGGCAGGCCAGTTCCATCATTATGGGAAATGACCAAACGTCTGACCACCCTGAAAAGCATGGTGGCCGCGGTGGAAGTTCGGCAGACCGCTACGGAAGACTTGGCCAGGACAACGGTCGAGCGGCTCGATGGAATCACCAAATTATTACATGAGATCTTGAGAGGGCGCAGCGCAGCCTCGCAATAAACGCGGACAATATGCCGGCGCCTTACCTGCCAACGTGGATGCGGGGATTTCGGGTTTAACGTTCTTCCTTGGTATTTGTGTTTGCTTTTATTTATATTTCTTGCAACTTGTTGTTCAGACAGGTATGTGTGGTAGGCCAGTCCCTGAGGAGTGGTTTATTGCAATACATGCAAGATAGATATAAGTAAAGATAAAGACATTGGTGGTTAAATTTGTAGGCTTATTTAGCCAGGAAGTGTGTAGAGGGTTGGGACTTGATTGGGTCTCGGTAGTTAGCCCCGAAGGGTTCCTGGTATGTTTGCCATGGTCAATCGTTGGCACTAAAGGGGTGGTGCTTGTTCCTGTATGGCTTCACGATGGCTTGCAGGGTTCTGTGGAACGTCGGCTTTTGGATACTAACAGTACGCGTATTAACTGGCAGTCCCCTAGCTGGCAGATATTTCTGAGATATTAACGCGCAATCAAGCTCAGCGGCTTATATTATTTTTTCATATTCGCCACAGCCGCGAACGCTGGCAAGCGATTGGTCGAACGAGGTCTATCGTGCCGCTCCTGGCCACCCAGTGGCGATCGGAGTTGGTTCATGACATCACGTCGATACTACTCTAGTTGGCGGGTTACAAGCTACTCTCGATGACAGAATACGGATTATTGTAACTCCAAATATAGCACGTCTCATAACGTGGACCGCTAGTCTGCCTACTGGTCTCAGCCGATTCGAACGTCACGTATGTGGTCCACGACCTTAGTTTGGTGAGCTTGGGCCCAAGATGACCATCACCGTTAGGGAGCTGGCAGAGAGAGGTTGTAGGCAGTAAGGTATTTGGCTCGCTACGTCTAGATTCGCAAGTTTCGCAGGGGGTGGGTGCGGTAGATAAGTGACCCTCGGATTCTGCTTTATTTACCCTCTAGGTGACACATTGTCGGGCCGCAATGAGTAAACACCTGGGGCCGGGAATTCGTCGTCTACCTACCTCGGTGCCGCAGCAGTACTGCTACTTGACTCCAGAATGGCTGGCCAGCAGCCCGTGTCCTGCCTTGCGTCCCCACTCTACGTTGTAGATGGTAAACCTCTCCTCTGACACTCTTGGATGTCCCTAGTCACCGGGTTCGCCCTGCCAGCGCCTGTTAGAATGCGGTGCGGAAGGTGTGCTCCGCCGAGGATCCCACAATTCCCAGAGTCATGGTGTCTGGAAACTACCGACACGTTGACCCAGACGGGGAACATGCGCGGAAAGGCGGCTTGTATGGTGACCCTTCTGACCTGCAGCTGGTTCACACCCCATCCGCCACCATCAATCAGACCCGCTCCACCTCAATGCGGTCTGGATGCAGCCACCCCCTTGGTCGTTCCCACCCTTGTTTGAGTTCTTGCTGCCAGGCCCTGTCACATCGGTCACACAGATATTTACCGACACACCCCATTCCTTGGCCCGCAATCAAAGGCCCTCCCCGCCGGTGAAGTGTTCTCCGCCCCTGACGTTGTCTCTATTGCCAGTGGGGTTAAACACCTTCTGTCCCTATGTGCCCCGCCTAGTCCTCTCTCTCTCTCTGTCTCTTGATATATCCTTACATAGCACACGTTTTGTTAACTTCCTTGTGTCTACTTACCAGCTGCCCTCGGAATACCGGGTTCCCTGCCAATCCCTGGTTATTCCTACCCACTCCCGTAGGATCGCCGCGGCAACCTCCACCTCCAGCCCATCTCAACTACCTTCGGCACTCCGACCCCGCCCCTCACCAGCGATCGCCATGGCCAAGGGTTCCGTGTACATCCCGGAGGTCGACCTTCCAAACCTCCACAAGTACAAGTACAGCGGCACAGACAAGTCGCTCCTCTCGCGGTATGTGCTGTGTCACTACTGGAACAACCTGGTTAAGGTGTTCCCCATGTGGATGGCTCCCAACCTCATCACCTTCCTGGGCTTCTGCTTCGTCCTGGTGAACTTCGCCACCCTGCTGTACTACGACCCTACCCTGGAGAAGGAGTCCCCGGCCTGGGTGTACTACAGCTACGGGCTGGGTCTGTGGATATACGCCTCCCTCGATGCCATCGACGGCAAGCAGGCGCGTCGCACGGGCCAGTCTGGACCCCTGGGTGAGCTGTTCGACCACGGCTGTGATTCACTTAACACCACCATCGAAATGGTTATCGCCTCGTCGGTGTTTGGCCTGGGTCGCACCTGGTGGACCGTCGTCATTGTGTGGGTGGGCCTCTTCAACTTTTACCTATCCACCATGGAGGAGTACCATACCGGGACCCTGTACTTGGGCTACTTTAGCGGCCCCGTTGAAGGCATTACCATCTCGTGCCTGTTATACGCCCTGACCGGCTATGTGGGCCAGTCCGTCTGGTTCACCGACTACAAGCAGCTGCTACCCCTGCCGGCCTCGCTAGCCGATCACCTGCCTGACGGCGCCCTAAACCACTCCTTCGTCGTGTTCGGCCTGGTGGCCATGCTGCCGAATCTGATCAACAGTATCCATAACGTTTACGAGGCTCGCAGCCGCGCCGGCAAGCCTTTCCTACCGGCCTTGGTCACCGTGCTGCCCTTCGTGGTCGCCAGCGCCCTAGGTTACTTGTGGCTGGACGCCTCTCCGGCACTGCTCCATCAGCATCTGGTCAGCTTCTTCGTCTTCATCACCTTCGGCTTCGGCTACACGGTCGGCCGCATGATCGTGGCCCACGTAACCAAAGCCCCCTTCCCACTGGTCAACGTTATGTTCATCCCGCTCCTCCTCGGCGCGGCCAATGCCCAACTCGCCCGCTTCGGTCTACCGCACCTCCTGACCCAGGCCAACGAGCACTACATGGTTTACGCCGCTGTGGCTTACGCTGCCGTGGTCTACCTCCATTTTGCCCACACCGTGGTTGACCAGATCTGCGATTATCTCGATATCTGGTGCTTCCGCATCAAGCACAAGAAGACCATGTAGTATTTTTTTTACCGGTCTAAGTTATCCAAAGTTTCGTATTGATGCTGTTTTTGCGGTATGCATTCGCTCGTAGCAAGTCACTGCGAGCTCAACCCATTACAATTGCAGGGACTATTAAAGATCAAAAGTGGCAAGCAGAGCATATGGTACCCCCTAGTGTAACTGAAGATGGTCGGAAGTCCATTAGGTCTATGATGAAAGGTACCTGGTCAGAGGTCAAAGTTGGAAGGTTCCGGTGCAGCCAAATCGATTGTTCCTTACATGATATAACGGATGGCCAGCAAACAGTCACTGCCGCACTGGTCCCGACCGATACGCCGCACGACGTCTGCGATTGTCTGATCGGCAACCATCGCTGGCCAGTTTGGTCACAGCTTAATCCCCAGATGGCGGTGAGCATGTAAGGGCACACCCTCCGACCGCCGCGCTGCCACCTGTATCACTGTTGACATTAACAGTGTTGACTGCCAACGAAGGCAAGTGTACCACATTCCGTGTTGACTCAAACGGACCCCATTTCCCTTCTTCCCTGCTTTCTTACTGATCTCCTAGTCTTCTATTGCCCATCGCTCACTTCCATTCTGTTTGTTTAGGATGCCCGCCGATTCGCTGCGGGGCGTAGCCAGCGAACTGGCCTGGCGGGAGACCAGCTTCGGGCGGGCCTCGGCCTACCGGTCCGCCCCATGGCACCGGCTCACGGGTAGGCCCCAAGGTCCCGTGCTCCGCCACTACCTTGGGCTGTTCGCCCACACGTCCGAACAGGTCTATCGTTTCCCGTTGGCCAGCGAAACCGGGGCCCCGCTGTTCGCCTGTCAGTTCAACCCACAACCCGCCCTGGCCCATTTCTGCCTGACCGCCAGTGAAGGAGGTCTACTCCTCCTGGCCGACACACGGCCCGGTCAATTTACGACTGGTCGCCCGACGGCGGAGGACCTTCCGCAGTCGTATTCCGGGTGGATGGCCCACGCCAACGCCATCTTTGACGTGCAATGGCATGCCGACGGTCGGCGAGCACTGTCTGCCGCGGGGGACCAGACCATCAAGTTGTGGGATGTGGAGACCCGCCAGTGCACTGCCCGCTTCCCGGCCCATGAGGGTAGCGTCAAGGCCTGCGCGTGGAACCCGTCCGAACCGAACGTGTTTGCCTCCGCAGGCCGTGACGGCCGGGTCGTGATTTGGGACCTGCGCTGCGCCAGCCGGCCCGAACCCGGGGAGGATACGGCCCTGGTGCGCGTGTACCGCCCCAGCGACGTGATCCAGAATGCCCATTCGGTTCTGGATTCCTTAGCCGGTTCGGGTACGGGAACCAGTGGCCTCGTGGGGACCGGATCGGTCACTGAGGCCACGAAACGCAAGCGACCCTCCACGCCCACTTCTAGTCCGGCGCGCAATCGTGTTCGGTCGATCATGCCCGGTAGTCCCTCCGCTGGCCGGTCACCCACGCGGCGACTCGCTAAACCACGAGCGGGCGTCGGGCCCGTCCAAAGCGCTACATCCGTCCTCTACATCCCCCATAGCCCGTTCTGTTTAGCCAGTGCCGGGGTGCTCAACGGGTAAGTTGTCGACCTGACCTCGTTCGTAGCCTGGCCACGCTGCCGCTCCGCCCATTTTCTATGTATATCGCGCGGCAGAGGCAATGTGGTGGGCGGGCCTCTCAGTCGGGGCCACTGAGGTGGCGGTATTCTTTGTTGGTCAGAGCTAACCCTAACCATTACTTATACCCTACTCCATATATCACCTCTTTTTTAAATATGATATATCGTTCCCTACATCTAGTACCGTAAAGTACTGGGACACCCGCCGCCTTGGTCGACACATGGGCCAGGCGCACCCTCAGCCCACTATGGCTTGCCCCGCATTGAGAGACTATCAACCCACACGAGGTAAATCCCTTATTATTCACCGTGAAATCAACTAGACAACCATCTCGCCCCATCGGGCTGCCCCACTTCTATCGCACCAATAGTTAGGGATGCAGTTGACCGGGCTCTACACGGTTAGGAGGGAGGGGCAGACGATGGCACTGACCGATCGATCATCACCCTATTTTACTGTACACTGACCTTCTTCCCTTCACAGGTCTGGCCTCCCTAGCGGCGACCCCCGACGGTTCGCGTCTTTTCGCTTTGTCACTCGACAACAGGTAAGCGCTAAGAAGCATAACTGCCGGTCGCTTTATACCATGTACCTGCAAGACGGGGCCGAACCGCAGTTGTTACGCCTGCTGCTTACGTCAATGATGACTAATGTAACTAGGGCATTTTGCCCGCCACTGTTTGATTCTCAACCCAACCTCCTCCACGCGCACTACAGTATTCACATGTACGATAGTCAAAACCTACAACGTTACCTAGGGGCCCTGACGGGCCCTAATTTCAAGTGTGCCTCCGTCTACCTCAAAATGAGCATCAGTCCTGATAGCAACTACCTAGCGTCGGGCTCGACCACGGGCGATATTTACGTGTGGTCACTTCATCAGCCGTCGTCACTCGCGCCGGTGGTCCTTCAATCCCACCGCCGGGAAGTGAGCGCCGTATCGTGGTCCCAGGCCCGCGCCAATACCCTCGCATCATGTTCCGACGATTGCAGCCTACGGGTGTGGGAAATTAATTGGGCCAGAGCCGCTAAAGTACGGTCTTTGCGCTCGGCCAGTCGGTGTTTGGCCGCACAGCAAGGCTGCGGTGCCCTGGACGACGATGATTTCGGGTGCACCGCCCAGCTGTCGTAAACCGCGTCTAGCTACATTACATTATAGTTTCCAACGGGATGGGAGGATCTGCTCGTTATTCGTGGGTGTCTTACTACTACTTTTTAATCATCCGGTGGTAGGAAAATCTGAGTATCTCGGCAAACACTGACGAGGATGTGCGCCCTGATTAAAGGCAAATGGTATACTATCCCGACTTTGGGTCCTAACCGATCATGTCGGACCCCCCTCCCCTCCCGCACGCGTTACGCAGTCGGATCCCCCGTTTGAGTGCAGAAGGCGATGGGACGCCGGAAAGGTCGATTGCGAAGAGGTGGCTTAAGAAAGTTGGCACGAGGTTCTGTAAAGATCTAATAACTGATCTGCTGCCCTAAAGTGTACGTTTTTAGACGCGGCTCCCCCGGTCAAGAGGAGGAAGGCTCCACCAGGGTGCAGCAAGACAGAATCAGCTCACCGTAGAGCCTTCACCACTGGCACTATAATACGAAAGGGACGCCCCGGGACTGGTGGGTGTCGAAACACTAGATTGTTTAGAAGTGAAAGGCCTACTTTTTTTTCTCTCCCTACCTTGACGCAACGCCAACAGATCGCTTATTCTTCCAGCACATTTGACGAAGCTACTGCCGCTTTTATTTACTGCAGACCAATAGGTGATCAATCGAAC
This sequence comes from Tieghemiomyces parasiticus, assembly GCA_027575765.1. Lineage (NCBI taxonomy): Eukaryota > Fungi > Kickxellomycota > Dimargaritomycetes > Dimargaritales > Dimargaritaceae > Tieghemiomyces > Tieghemiomyces parasiticus. The sequence goes on from JANBPT010000057.1 coordinate 64,757, forward strand.
CATTGTGCAGGATAACGGGCCTGTGCCTGCTCTAGGTCCCGCGGGGATACCGTAGCCCCACGGAAGGCATGCCAGTGGTGAGGCAGAGCAACGGTGGTCGGAGGCGGTGGAGGTGGTGGTGATGGCGCTTGCTCAGCATCCGACACAGCGGGTAAAGCCGTGAGCACAGTACTACGATCCATAAGGTTGTCATTAGCTGCGGTGACCGACCCAACGGCCTTGGCTTCGGTTGGTCGGTACAAGGTCGGAGCGAGCTCCGCGAATTCCGGTGCCAGGGTGTGCCCGCCCGCGAGCTGCGGATGGACCAGATCCCATTCCAGCCGGTGGCATAGGTAGGCCAGCACGTCGTCGCAGTCACCCAGGAGTTGAACGTCAAAGTTCATGTGCAGGTTGGGTGTCTTGTTGATGAGTATCTGGGGGACGTTCGCCGGGAGGTGAGCCATGACCTCTGAGACGGGGGCCACCTTGAGGCTGGAGCCGATGACCAATAGGAGGTCTACCTGGGTGTGGTCCTCGGCGAACGATCGGTCAAAGACGTCCGGCAGGTTCTCACCAAAGAACGTGATGTCTGGCTTCATAATTCCCGGTAGCCGCTCGCCCTCGCTGGTATCATCATCATCATCGTTGGCATTACCCCGGTGGTTCCGGTTCTTCTTTTGTTGTGGCCGCTGCATTTTCTCGAGGAGGTCGGCCCGTGCGCAGGCCTCGCAGTGAGGGACAGTTTGGGCAAATATGTCCTCGCGGATGGCCTCCCCGGGGACTTGGTGTCCGCACCGGATACAACTGGCCGTGGCGAACGACCCATGGCAGTTGAGAACTCGTTGGATCCCGGTCTGGTGTTCAAGGGTATCAATGTTTTGGGTATAATTGCGCAACAGCTGGCCCCGCGATTCCAGCAGCCGGATAAAGTGGTGGGACGGCGACGGTACGAAATTGCTCGGGTACAGCTCCTTCGCAAACGAGTAAAAGATATGCGGGGCCTCGGTGAAGAATTCAATGTCGAACATCTGCTGCGGGTCGTCAAGGCCGAATTCACCCAGCCGGGCGTAGATTCCGCTGGGCGACCGGAAGTCCGGGATGCCACACGATACGGACACACCCGCCCCGGTCAGTACCATGATCTTGCGTGCGCGCCGCACCAGATCTACCACATCGTCTACGGTACGCACGTACTCGAGTCGATCCCGGTGTCGGATGTATTTGGCCACCGTCAGAGAGAGCAACGGTAGCAGTTCACTGTCACTGCGATCGGCGGGCAATTCGGCGGCTAAGCGTGTGGAAAAGGCCGCAATGAGAGCCCGCACCGGGACCTCTTCTTCTAAGCAGTACTTGCGCATGAAATCAGCCAGACCGAGTTCCTTGGCCTCGCTGCGAACAAAACACTTTTCCTCATCAGTCAGAATGTCCGCGGCGACTGCGGTCAGTGCATGAGGACATGTAAAGATCAGATTAATGGCGAGTCAGTATATGCAGGTCAGCCAAATTTCGGGATGCAAGCAGCGTTAGCGCCCAAGCATATTTGCGTTGTTGGGTGGCATCCGCAGTCGCTCTTCCCGTTCTGCCGATACTTACCCAAGGTTGGCGGACCGCTCGGTCGTGGTGATACAGGCATAGAGGAAATGACATCAATGATCGAGGATTCAATTGACGAGGCATCTGAGCTGGCATCCGAGTCTTAGTAAGGGGTGCGATTATCAACACGGGCGTGTGCGCGTAGGGCGGTCGTAATGGTAGTGGTGGTTAGCGGATGCAACACTCTGGCTTGCCAGACTGGCCCGTGTCCCAAAGTGTTAACGTGTGGACTAGTGTAATTGCGCCCGTGTCCGGAGTGAGATCCTTAATGTACGGTCCCATAACGGGAAGCTAGCAGTCAAATTAGGACTTACCATCGTCGCTCGATTCCCCCAGGCCACCTGGTCTAACAAACGCATCAGAGGGGTGGGTGGTGGTGGTGGTCGTCGGGTAAGTAGGCACCGATTGGCCGGGTGAATTTGTGCCTTCTGGTTGAACCGCGGGCTGGAGACACGTAGGGTTCGATATAGGTCCTGTAGACGGCCGGTCACCCCCATCCTCAACCACTAGTGGCGAAAGCGTGAGGGGCGTTTCCTGATGATCAGGCCGACAGGGTGCTGACTGTTCACTAGGTGTAGCCGGGTGGACAGGGCGGTCGGTGAAGTCGAAACAGCTGTCCGTGTTAGCAGAAGCAGCCCCCGCAGGCCCCGGGGAGCCTGGACCGCGGTTCGCCTTTTTAAGGTTGGGTGAGTCAATCGATACTGTGGATTGAGGGTTCACCGCGGCCTCAGGTTCATCCTCATTGGCTGTGCGCTTCAGACTCTTGGCCGGACGAACATCGGTCGGGGCGGTGACATCGGACGAGCGGCTTCCCCCTTGCGCGCTGGCTGTGGAATCGTTAGCCATCAAGAGGTGCGAGGATGTTAAGAGTCCGGTAGAATTGTTGGAGGGGTCCGATGGCACCTGGCGTCAAATGATAGAGCGTGCGAACAATGAGGAGAGAGAGATACTCAAGTCGTCGAAGCGAATAATGGAATGGACGAGTTGGACATAAAAAGCGGACACATGAACATTTGGTAGTTGGAAGCGATGGGCTCTTGCGTATGAAAGACTGCGAGATTCAGTGGTAATAGAGTAGTAAGCCCGGTTATCGCGGGCTTTAGCAACGCGGTCGGGTGCGCGAGCGAGTAGCTTTTCTTTTTTTTTTCGATGGCGTAATTTGACCAATGGGAGCGGAGCCCTTCGCCATAATAGGCCGACCTCTGTAACTTTGGACGCGCTGTGATAGGGCAACAACGCTACAGGGCTGAAAGGGCGTTACGCGTTATTTCTAGCGTACCAGTTGTATGGGTGCGCCTATTCTCCAGTAGAATAAATGGTCAGTATCTACATTTTCTGTCACAATGATGCCTTTTGACTCCACCGGGTGCAACAGTACTTCTAGCCAGGGGGGCGCAACCGTACCTCTGGCAACTGATACTGATCAATCCACGACACTGGCTTGGCCTGGTGGCCCTATTTCTAGAGGAAATTGCTGTTATTTTCAATGCAAAGGATCATTAAAACTGACCATGATGATGGCCTAAACGGCAAAGAAAAGGGGAAAAAAGGCTCAGTATGATAGCACTGGTTGTGAAGTTCATTTACTAAAGGTATAGGGTAGCCCACGGCTAGCGTGGTGCAATTATGCTGAGTATACCCAACCCGGTCGGTACGGCTATTGCTTGGTCAGGAATAGTTCCTTGAGGATACGGATGGTGTCATCCGGGCTTTTGACGCTGTGACCAATGATGGAGTGGTGGTTGTAAATTTCGTAGTCATTACCACCCACGTGGGTCTTGTCACCGAAGAAGTGAATGGACTTGAAGCCGTCGTTCTGGATGTGGCGCAGACAATATGTCTTGTCCCAGCCGGAGGGGAACACATCGAACGAGATTTGGCCGCCTGGTCGAGGAGAGTGGAAGAAAGGATGGGTTGAAGCAGGATGCAAAGGTGTTTGCGATTAAAACACGTCCCTTTGTCTAGTGGTATGGTGCGAGAATTGTCCATCGGGTCGAGAGAGGTAGAGACCAGATGCTTACCGATGGAGTAGGTCAAATCTAGGTGGGGGAACTCCTTCTTGAGAGCCGCGATGAAGTCGGGGCGGATGTTGTGCTGGAGGTCGTAGTCCTGGAATTCCAGACGCTCCTCGTAGGAGCAGTTACGGCCGATGGGGGACACATTGATCATGCCCTTGCGGAACTCCACAAAGGTACCCCTAGAAACCAAAATGAGGAAGGAAACGCACGGTGAGGCGGCATAGCATGGTTAAGGGGACCTTTAAGATGGGGGACAATGAGATCATCAAAAACGATAATCACCTGGCCCAGTCGACTGTTGTCAGTACAGCGTTGTGGGGAGAGGCAGGATACAAATGTGTTACTCACCGCTTCTTCGGGATGTCGAGGTCAGCAATGTAGCGCAGGATGAAGTTGACCAGCTTGGTATACTTTTCTTCGCCAATGTAACCGAGGAAGCTCTGTGTGATAATAAAAGAGCGAAATGCCGCGGGTAGCATGATGTCAGTTGGAGGATCAGTTTCTGCGGCATTAACCTTGAATGCTGGCTCTGGATTTAGTCCGTCAGGGTATTATGACCTAGACCGTGTCGTAGATAGGCACTCGGGAGAGATGACAGGCATTACTAGCAGTCGACCCGAGGAGGTAACAATGGTCCAGTAGGTGTATATGTAAAGAGGGAACTTACCTGGGAGTTCAAGGGTTTGCTGAGACGGTAAGCGGTAAGGCCGTTCTCGGAGAAGGCGTAGTCAAAGTGCTGCAGTAGGTCCTTGCCGAGCTGCTCCTCCTGCTTGGCAAAGTCGGAGCCGCCAACGAACCCGACGACGACCTCCTTGCGCACCTGCTTCAGGATGTCGAGCATCTCGGGGGTGATTTCCTAGAGAAGGGAAAACGGATGACGCAGTAGGTTTGTGGTTGATGGTCAGCGATCCGCGGCTGTCGAAACCGAACGTGGTCGGGTGACTGTCTCAAATGAAACCCCGTCATGGGCGAGCATATGCCTATATAGCGCTACCCCTATAGTTGTGATGGCCCTACTGGGCCGGGCTATCACTGCCTACCTTGCGCGCCGGAGTCAAGGTGCCGTCCACGTCGAACAGGACGAGGGTGTCAGGGTGGGTGCGGTCGGTGAAAGCCATGATGAACAGCTGAATTAGCGACGGTATTGAACGATATGGGGGTTATATGATAGGGGGCGAGAACTATAGTAGACGGGGTTAAAGACTAGATTGGCTGAAGTAAGCTGTAGAGGTAACGGGCGGATAGACCAAAGTATCCACGCAGGCAGGACTGCACGCCGGGACCGGGGAGTACATGGCAGGGGAGAGGTCAGGTCGCTGACCTACAGGCGTTGGTGGCCAGAAGCGGGAGCTGGGTCACTGGGCCGTTTCAGTCACCACAGCGGAGTGCCAATGAGAGGGCTCTGAACTGGGGACACACGACTGATCAACCGAAGCCCCCACCCTGCTTCCCACTGCAGCCAGTTTACGCTCGCCAGTTGGCAATAAATATGCAATTGTCCCATACGCACCTTCCTCTTCACTCCCCCGCCCAGAATAGCTAGGCTTCAGCATGTACCGCTTTGGTACCTATAACACGCTTCCAAGCCACCACCATCAGCACCAGCACAAGCGCCCCTGCCCTGCTAACGGGGGCTATGTGGTCAACAACTGAAACCAGGACATGGCCCCTTGGGTTGCAAACGGGACCTACCGCGGAGAGGGGCATGGCAACTACCCTCGCCCACCAGGTGCGTGGCGAATGAGAGCCCAGCTCAGTACAATTGGTATTCGAAAGAAGTCGAGCCGCTTGAGCAAGGCGAGTGGCAACCATCTGCGACGTCGGTCTCTTCATGTCCGTGCGGCGACAATCAATCAAAGATCATAGGACGTAGCCAACTCCAACTAATGGCCGGTAAGGCCATTCATTACGGCTTAAACTTATGCAAAAAAGAATTCCGCAGAAAGAAAAAATTACAAGCGGAACGCAACAGCTGAGTATGGAGCTTGCCCATCAACGTGCGTGCGGTATATATAGGATTGGTAGGGCCTGGTTTCTCGCAGAAGGTTAGACCGAGAGCCGGGGACTTCCAAGGTGGCTGGCAGCAGACCCATCAATGATATGAAGGGAGGAATGGGATGCCCGGGGAGGGGCAACTATGAGGGCAATGCAACATGCAAGAGGGCGAGGAGGGAAATACAAGTGGTGGAGAGAGCGGTATAGAGGTCGACGACACACCGACCAGCTGACGAATTGCTGTCCTGGGCGCGGTCGTCCGAATTGACATTACCCGGGGCAAGGTAGCTCGGGGTTGGCTTGCCAGTGACTGCGTTCGCTGTACCGGTGGAGGTAAGCGCGGCGTCCGACCCATTTTGGGGGTTGATGTAAGGGGCGCTGGTGGGTTCAGAATTGGACACAACCGGGTTGGGCGCTGATGTGTCGGCCGCCGCTGGCGAGTGGGCAACATCTGAGGGTACGGTGCCAGCTGGTGCAGGGACCGAAACCATCGCGGCCAGGGAGGGAGAGGCAATGGCCGAGGTGACCGGATCGGTGCCATCACCGTCACCGCCGGAAGCGTTACCTTGGGCGCTAGCGTCCGACCAGATACCTGAGCAGTAGGAGGCATTCACTTCGGCCCACGACGCCTGAGCGGGGTCCGTGCTCTGACCAAACACTTCCTGATACGTCACGGTACTGACGTCGAGGCCACGCCCGCCCTTGTCTACGACGAGCACGTACGCAAACTTGGACTCGTCGGCCCCATTAACCACCTTGATACACTTGCCACAGTCTGAGCCGATATCCAAATTCTGGACAGCCGTAATGCGGGTCAGGTCGAGCGAGGCGTAGGCCATACCGCAGGTGGGCGGGTTGTTGGCGGCGACGGGGCCGAGGTCGATATAGTTTTGCGGCGTGATGACCTGGGCGCCGCGGAGCGCGGCCAAGGCTGGGCTGTAAGAAATCAGTGCGCAGACGAGGGCGAGCCGGAGTAGACTTGATAGCGACATGGTAAGCGTCTGGGATGGGGAAGTAATAGGCAACATCCGGCAGTAACGGATACAGTAGCCACCGAGTGGGAACTGCATATGAATAAGGTTAGATCTAGATGCTGAGGTAGGTAAGCGGCTTGTAGGAAGGGGCGGCCTTCGGTCTTGATATACCGAGAAAAGGGATCGCCCTAGAGCCAAAGTGCAAAACAGAAGCAGTGTAGGTGGAGCGTGAATCAATGTGAACGAGGGGGAGGTGGAAAGATGAACGATTCCTACCCCGCTGTGACGAATTGGCAGCAATCGCGTAAGTAAATGAAAAGGGGGAGGTATACGGTGGAAGTGGCTCCGCCGGGGGCGGCCAGCCCTCTCGCCTCCGCTTTTCCTTTGCCTTCCACTCACCCCCTGCGCTAGAGAACACGAAGGGACGCTGTGTGGTATGGTCAGTCAACAGGTTGACCCTAAAGGATCGTCCTACGGAGCTCGTTAAGCACATAGTCACCCAATACCCAAACCCACAATTCAGTCGGAGTATCATATTAGGTCTACAGGGTAATCACTTCGACAGAAATTGGTAACAATAAAAAGTAGGTCATGTCGTCGACAGGAAAAATGGCGCAGGATCCATTAGCCACCCGGCTCCCCTGACTACGTAGACAGTGCATAAATTCGAATAACCTACCTTAATACTCGGATCGTCTAAAAAGGAGAGTCGGTTGGGAACTGCGTGCTGTGGGAGTACGAACAATAAGGCTAGACTAGCTTAAGTGGGAGGATCAGTAATCTTGCAAGAGAATGCCGGGTATCTTGCGTCAAACATAAGCAATCACAGAAATGGGGTCACGGGTATGAAAAAGGGATTCGAGACTGAAGCCAGGGGTGGTGGGGTCAGAATCGGGGCTTGAAAGGTTGAGGTGAAGTATACAGGGTCAACGTCTCAGGAGAAAGTACTGACATGCGTAGCTAGGTCGCAGGCTTAGTATGCAGGAGGAGCAATCGTGTGCGCCAGGAACAGTAGTGGACGAGAAGGTATCGAAGGGCGAAGGTGGGACACTGGGACCAAGGTATTACATGAGAACGTGGCGGTACGTGCTACTGTCACCAAAAGAGTGGTGCAAGGTGGAGTAAGTGGGCACGGCCCCGTAGTGAAGCGATCAATCGAGTCTACTCGTACTCGTGCAATGAAATGGTGCGGTGTTAGACTACCAATAGCCAGTGGACAGGGCTGCTGGTGGCCGTGTGGAATGGTAACGTGCGTTGCTCAATGAAAATACGGCTGGTCGCAGACTAGCTTTGAGCGGGGCAGTCGAGAGGTAACGAGTAATGGGATGTGGGGTAAAAGTTAAAGTATGGGGAGGTGCCTTCGGAAACCGTGCCACTGTAGTGATTGCCACAAGAGTCAGGGTCTCAACACGGTAAGTGCATCTAGATAAAGATCAATTACAGATAGTAGAGGACTAAGGCTGAATAATTGTAATTCGGAAACGAACCGGTTGAATGGAGAACGAGTGGCCCGAAAGGTGCATGCTGGACGGTAGGGTGACGAGTGGAAGGAGGGCGGAAGATACCGCTTTTATCTTTCAGCGTAGAGCGGATGCGTACGTTGGTTGCCATACAAAGCGCAGGGGATGTACAGGAAAGAAATCACCTTTGTCGACGGCCTAATCGTTAGGTAAGACTGGGTCGCTGGTTGGTCAACAGTGGGGGCCCAAAGCTAAGTCTCTCACTTCCCTTCCTCCCGCACACGGATGCTTGCTCGTCGCGACCAATGACGCGCGAGTAAATGAGGCCATTGCTTCCACGCTGATCATGGCCCCGCACGCGTACCCGACGAGAGGTGATGAGACGACCTCCAACATTTATTACTGTAGAGATTGGAGTGAGAAGAGGGGATAACAAGTCGTGAACATACGGCAATCACTCGGCCGCTGGGCCTGGTTTCCCATGCCATCAACAGCGGTACCCCAGTGGTGTAGGAGAGATGGAGGGTATCCGATTACCGCTTGATGGACCGACGGATCCCTGCCTATGCCTTCAGGTAATCTGACATCGACGGACAAGGGTGACGGTAGTGATAACTGCTAACAGGTCCATCGGGGTACCTCCGGACCGGGGTCTACGATCTCCTCCCGGCTTGCCAGGCCACTCTGCTCCGTTGGTTATCGCCAGTGTCCACCTGTCATATCAAGCCGTCGCATGCGGTAATGGAGGGCATGGAGCTGCTCGCACTGACGGAACTAAACGCATGGCCGTGGTCCCAATGACGCCCCTCTTGCGCGTGTAACCTTTGTATTCCATGGGCTATGTGGGAGTGCTACCGCGGCATCTTCCAGTGAGCCGCCTGCTTGGCTATGCTCACTCTCACTCCCTTTCTCTCCGCCGTTCCCACCATGGCCCTCGCTACCCCGGCGATTCCCAGCTTCACCCGCCAGTCAAAATGACATTAGACGACTGGCCAATCAGCCATGCTCAAGGCGCAGCCGGGCTGGGACTCCGACTATCCCACCGTAACGACCGGTAAATTCGGGGCGGCGGGAAAATCCGCGTCAACCCTCCTGCTCCACCATTGCCGTTGGGCTAGGGTGATTGCTGTGGGCCCCGAGTTCGATCGCTAGAGCAGGTCATCCTTTGGGGTCGCACAGGACTGGTTCACAGTTTGCTGTTGGGTGGGGTAAGTTCCTGGGATGGGGATGATGTGCCAGAACTTACCCCATAGGGACATGGCCACACTTATTCGCTTTGAAAAAAAATCCAGCCATGTCAGAACAAGGCAATGAGGTACTTGGGGTGATGAGCCAGCAGGCTAGGGCGTACCCTGCTGACTCATTCACTAACGACCCTTAGAAACCCCAAGCAACTACACGTTGTCAGCCTGCGCGCTGCTGGGATTGCCGCTTGGATACCGCCAAAGGCCTAAATTTAACCGAAAATACCAGCGTGGGGCGTACGCGAGCGCAGTTCGGAGGTTTAGCCGGGGTAGCGACCTATGCTATCTGAGACAGTAATGCCCGAGATGTAATGGCATATCCTTCCTTCCAAATCAATTTCCCACATTATTAAGTCAGCTAGCGACGGACCGCGGTGGCGGAGGCCTGAAAGTATCGTCTATGTAGTACAAGTATAGTTTACTCTACCCCCTATCAGACGACTCGATTCAGAAAACAACGTGACATTCCTTACCGCCTCTGAAACATCGGGCCAGTTGTCGAATGTTGTGTTTGATCAGTTTTCCTTCCTTGGACACGGCATCACTAATTATAGTTGTTTCATGTTTACATATGGATATGTGCCGTTCCCAGCATTGTTGACGGGTGGCGACCAGTGTTATGTTTGACCGGTACGCATGTACACGGTGCAATCTTCCGGTAGCGCTATCTGCATCACCAGTTCCAAGTAATATCTACACCCTACGGCCATCACTTCGCGCGCATTTCGATTCGTCATCCTTGGTATCGTATTGGGCTCGATCCCTGACGTTCACTGGCAATCCGAGATCATGCCTTTTTACCAGCTTTGACCTCACCTGTAGGGCGAGGACACCTGTCGTAAAATGCCAGAATAAAAAGCAATACGCCCTAGAGTACTGGGAATGTGCATCCTGAGCAATCAGCTTGAGGCCAGGAAATAGGTCGGAGGGTATATTTTATAACCTGGAGCTATAACATATGAAGACCCGAATCATGCCAAATAGGATGTGTCTTAGGATAGCGGGGTGTGAGGCCCGAAGGGGGGGTGAAGATAGAGTGAAGACCGAGAAAGAGTCGATCGGCGAGAAGGCCAATGCGTAAATAATATTTATCTCACACTTAGCGAGTTAACATTTTTGGGCAATTCGCTCGTTTTTGATATGAGCGTTTGTAGATAATAAGAGGCCATTTGGTGTAACTGGGAGGCCTGGTTTCAGCCGAGACCGATTCCGAAGGCGGAAGTTCGCTACGTTCTCAACCATAAACTTGGGATTGTATCGTGAAGCAAGACCGTGTGTGATGTACGGCTATGGCCTTGGACCAGGAGGTCTCCCCTGGGTCCCTCTGTAACATTATTAGTGTCATATGCCAGTAGAATGGACAATGCTCAATGTAGGTTAGGCTGAACCTTCTCCTCACCATAGAATACAGACTAGTGGGTAATAAAGGCAACGCTATTTCCCCACAATTACAGGAGGAAAGCTGCCAACGTGCTACCACCGCCGTTTGAGTACATTGCCCCTGATCAGATCTGCACCTGGTTGAGACTGTCCCACAACTGACACGTTTAATACACTTTCTCAACAGCAGGTCTAATAAATAGCGATCTGCCTCGCCGCACTCCCAGATCCTTACAATCCATTCAAGCCTTTTGGCTTTGATCATGTGTAGTATCTGTTCTTTGTAGTTTGACGACTACAATGGAGTCCTAGATTCCTTTATCGTCATTACTATTTTTGACTACTCAGGGAGGGAGGTTCCTGCTTGCACACCTTCTTCCCACGGGTGTCCCCGACCCTGCACTTACCGCCGGGTGACGCCCATTCCAACTCGAACAATATCAACCAAGACTGCACTCTGGTTGAAGAACCTACGCGTCCTAAGTACTCCACATGACATACCCTCTACTGGTTATCCAGACCACTAAACTGGAAGACCGCTCGTCTGCGTCCGGAGCGCTCTCACCTGTTCATAGTAGGAGATAAGCGAATAGGTAAAGTTTGGTTTAGACTGAGCGTATGATATCCAATCGTTAGTGTCGCACTTACCATAGATGTGGACTGTCCAACCAAGTGGTAGCGGGCAGTACTTACCGCGGTTAGATACATGCATCCCATAACGTTGAATCGATCGAAAGTTTATAGTACTGATTTCCTCTGTAACGAAGACTTACCACGCGGAATGAAGCGTATAGATTCAATGTAACTGGATGGGAATACTCTCCTCGTGTCTAATTCGCGACATGTCAGTTCACGGAGTACTTATGCTGATCTGCATACCGCCTGATCCTACGACGTGTAAGGTATCCATCAACCTTCCAGAGCCCATCGTAGGGTGTCACTTCGTACTATCCCCTGGCGGGTACTCCTGAACCTGTGGAATTGTACCTAGACCCCTTACCCTACCTGTTGAGGGAAGGCGTGTTGGAGCCATGGTCAGTCCATAACGGATATTCGCGCGGCGTAAGACGTTGAGAGTAGGACCCATTAGGAGCCGGAAGAAGAGCGGCCAGAGCCAATCATGGCTCTAGATAAATATCCCATGTTTGTTTACACCAAGTAGTCGAAGCGCAAAACGGGACCACGACCCCGATTCAAAAAAGTAAAGGTAGACCTTCCAGATGCTGAAGATTTAGATCTACTGGGTCTAGGACTTGATTCATTGCGGGCCAAGTCGTCTGTTTAGATGCGTCGTGACCAGTTTTTTTAAAGTTTAACCACCCTTTAGGCAGCCCTTCTCACTTCCGCCCGCGCTTTCAGTCGCACGGATTCTCACCACTTGACCACAATAACCTCACCTGTCCACGGACATCCCATCGTCTCGTTGTCGTCCCGGGCCAGCCCGTTTGGCTCCTAGACAGGGGCCTTCCGTCCCGCCTGACCTTTCACGCTTTCTTCACCAAGTTAATTTATTTATTTCTCAAACCGCCAGCCATGCCGCAGTCCAATTTGCCCTCCTCGCCACCGTCGTCGCGGCTTCGAGCCAAACAAGTGACGTTCAGCCCGCACCGATTAGGACCACGGTCCCTGGCTTCGTCGTCGGGCCATTCCGTCTACTCCCCTTTCCCTGACCCCTCCCGATTCGCATTGCCCACTATAGCCACGGCACCCCTGGCAGACGGTGCCGACTCCACCGCCATCACGGTCAGGGGTATCCTGAAGACTCCGTCCAAGTTGCGGCAGCACGTGAGCCGGTTTGCCGGTAGTCCTAGGTTGGGCCAAGGTGCCAGGCCGGTTGTAACACGGACCTTGTCGACAAACGCCGCCTTCCAGCAGAAGTTACGACAGTCTATGACTGACACGACAAATCCCGAAGATGCGGACGCCACGGCCGACTCGGCACCGGGGCCAGAGTCGCTCGCAACCCTGTCACCCGTACCGGGGACAACCGACGATCCTTGCAACTACATCGAATGGGCCCTAGAGTTATGGCAGCACCACGCCGAACCCTCCACCCTCACCACGGGGGCCAATTCGAGGCTGCCGTCTAGCTCGTTCTCCGAGAGCTTCACGGACATGTGGCGTACCGCCCCGCCCGAATGGGACCGAATGGACGTGGAGCAAAAAATCGAGCTTTACTCGGGCCTTTACCGCCAACTTCGACCCTCCCACCAAGCACCGCTAAGCCCCGGGGCAGGGCTCGTGGGCGCACTAGCGGCCGTGCCGTCAGTGCCCCTGTCGGCTCGTGACGCCGCTGGCCGCGCTGCCCTCACCACCCATGCCCTGCTCTTCCTGCGGGCCTTTCTAGCCGACCTGCGGACCTCTGACAGCCAGGTCGTCACGCAATACGCCCTGCGCTGCCTCGCGGTTTGGCTCAGCATTCCCGCCTGCCTCGCGGCCGAGACCCCCGAGCGGCTCCACGCCCTCCTCCTGGAGTTGATCGACCGCTTGGATGCCAGCCAGGAAAAGGTAAGTAATGAGCATCGTTAGCTTTACTGTATCCCCCTCCAAGTTAACCGTCGGTTCCAGAACTTATATTCTATCTTGTCTATTTTGCGCAACGTCCTCCTCCGCAGACCTCTGCCACCTTAAGCTTGACCTGCCTTACCATGGCACGCGAGCATTTAGTCGCCGAACGGGCCATATGTGCCCGTCTCATCGTGGCCGTCGCCAAGATCATACGTCTCCGACCCAAGGCAGTCGCTCTAAAAATCGAGGCCGCTACGGTAAGTATGTCCGTGGATGCATCCGACTACGGGTCCCAGCGGAAGGCTGGCTGCTACATGTCTGGTCTACTTTACCTACCATTTGGCCGCCCCTAACTCGTCCAATTCTTGCTACGGTGCCCAACTCATACCTTCTTTCCCCCTGCGCATACGTCAGTTGCTCGATACGGCCGTATCCAGCCACGCCGAAGCGGCACAGATCACCTTTAGAGATTGGTTCCCCGTTGCGGCCGAGAATTTGTTCTCCAGCGTCCCGGCGGTACGGCTTAAGATGGAGTACACCCTCCGAGCCTTTTACCCTTACCTGGTGGGGCCAGGTCTTCCACCCGTGAACACCGGTGCTACCATCACTTCTGATCCCCACGGCCCCATTAAAGTCGTACTCAAGGTAAGCCGTTACTATTGCCATGGCAAACGGGTGACTAGCATGCCGACTTGGCCTCCTCTCGAGCCAGCCACCCCAGCGAAAGCCTCTACGAATCTGCCCATCTCATCTTTTTCTTTGCCTTTTGGACTATTCCGCTTTTTAATGACCACCCACGCAGGACTTTCTCAATGTCCACGGTCTCGATGTGGTCGAGGCCATGAACCGCCTGTTTCAGGATGGCGAGGAGCGGTTTGCCGTGCGGGCCTGGGGTGTCATCGTATACTACCTAGGTGCCCACCTGGTTCGCAGTACCACGCTCAACCCCTTCCTTAAGACGCTGGAAAGGGGGTTTAACACCCGCCGCCCGGAAACCAAACAGGCCACCTTTAAACAGTGGCGCAGCCTCATCTACAGCCTAGCCCTCGACGGCCATTTATTTCGCGAGAAACATATTCGCCTTGTCATGGTGCCGCTCATCAACTGCTTCAGCTACGAAAAGATTGGGCCCGTGCGCGCCGTCTGCTTCCGGACCTGGACTACCCTGGTTTACACCCTGGGGCCTCAACTAGCCACCTTTTACGAAGCGGTGGTAGAGCCCATCTTGCCCCGCGCCCTAGCCGACTCGCACGATGAGGTCCGAACGCTGGCCGCTGAGGTCTTCTGCTCCCTCCTGACCTCCGAGTACTCACCGTCGGCCAGTGCCGTGGGAGATGGCACTTGGCAGCACCAGGCGGCCATCTTAGCGTTCTTGGAGCGACCTGTCATTCGCATAGGTGCCCCGTCGTCCGACCCATCGGAATCAGCCGCCGCTGGAGACCAGGAGGGTACTGAGCCGCCAGCCTTATCGACCCGTCCCTACGCTGCCATCATGAATCTAGATATGGAACGGGTCCGGGCCTTGGTGACCAAAATCCCTAGGCTAGACGAGGACTTCATCCGCCCGCGTCTCGGCACGTACCTGGCCCACCTCGGTGCCGCCCTCAATGCCTGGGCCGCGGGGCCTCTGGAGTCTTGTCCACCTTGGCCCTCGCTCCTCACGTGTATAACCAACGACCAATTATTGGTGGAAGGCTTATCTAACTGGGCTACCCGATGCGTGGACACGGTGGTCACCACGGAGTCTCCACCCCCTGGCACTGTGGTATGCGAAGCCGCCCTAGGCAATACCTGGACCGCCCTACTGGACCGCATGGTGACTCTGACTGCAGCCGAGTCATCCTCGATATCATCGTCCGGTGCCGTCCCTCTGGGTCCGACAGATGACCCGCCAAGGGATGGTATGCTTTACCGTTGCGTGGCGATATTGGCCTCCATGCTGAAGGACACGTCACCGCCGGGCAACTCAGCGGCCAACCAGGGTCTGGTACCGGCTACGATCACCGAGTCTTTACCCCGCTCCCGGCGGCACCTGTGTGTGGCCTTCCTACTGGAGCACCTGGCTGCCCGGCTGGTCAGCTTTCCAGTCCTTGTAGAACGTGCCGCCAAGTGGGAAGTGCCGTTTTCAGCCCTGACCGCCGTGCTCTCCACCTCCCTTTCCCCCACTGCCCAACAGCACGTCAAGCATCTCGTTCGCCGGCTCGCAGGACTACCGGACCCTCCGGAAGAGACGGGTATACTCTGGATTAAACGGGAGATGGCTGACGCTGGGGACAGTGGTACCGAGCTCGAAGCATCTGCCGCGGTTCCCCCTCAGTTGAGTCGTTCCAACCTGGCCCCTGACGCCACTCCATCTGTTCCCCTGTTAGGTAAGAAAGTGGGGCTTTTGGGACGCTTGGCGTGACCGCACCATCTTGTACGACACTTTGGCGTTGCAGAAGTACCTGTAGCCCAGGCGTGGCAAATCATACCTTCCTCCACCATCCGGGCGGGCGACGGATGCAGAGCCGCCGCCGTCGCTAAATTACTAATCACCCTGTCCTGCTCAACCTCGCTTTGCATGCTAACCCTGGTCAGTCTACTTGTACGCCGTGGCTGTGCATTCCCTGGTCGGATCCGAGGAGCTGCCCGTCGCGTTTGTGTCGGTGACGCATTCCCGCCTCGTGAAATGGATCGAGGAGAAGGTCGGCGTCTATAGGGACGGTCTCGAAATGCCGCCAAACCACGTAGCCCACCAGTCCGCCTTATTCCTCTGTTTTGAGCTCTGGTACATCAATAGTGCGACCCCAAGCCTGGGAGGTGGTACCGTCGGCTGGGCCAATCCGGCCGGAGTCGCCCTGTGGACCTACTGGATGCAAACCCTGGCTCCAATCCTCAAATTGCCAACCCAGCCATGCGCTGTGGCGCCGGAATTCTGCAAAACCTACCTGCAGCTGCTCGACTGGCCGGTGGCCCGAGCTGACAACCGATCAGGCTCTCCCGCCGAGTGGCCAGGTGTGGTTAGCGCATGGCAATCCCTGCTCATAGACGCAATATCGACCTTCCGCGTCCACGATCGTCAGGGGCTTCCGCTGCTTTCCCTCTTCGCCACCGTTTTCCGCACGCTCTCTTCGCATTGGAGGGCCTCCGCTTTGGACCCCGGTGCCGCCACGGGGGAACCCCACGCCAGTCACGCTTTCCATACGATTCTCATCGAAATCTTGGATTTTCACGCCCTACCCTGCACGGCACCGGCGGAACGCCCCGTGGCCCCGTCGGATGGTGGGCCGTTGGCCGTGTTAGACGCTCAGATCCTCGTTGACTCTGCAAGCACTTTCCACCAAATCGGTCGGTTCCTCCGTGAGAGTTATTTCGCGCTGGACACCACTCCCCAGCCCAAACGGCACTTGCCCGAATCCACGGTCCGGTTCTTCCGTACCTTCAACTATTTACTCAACCTCTTCGGGCCCTACCTGTTCGAGTTACTGACCTCTGCCACCCCGACGGCCCACGACGACGCCCACTTTCCTAAACCGACCCTACCAGGTGCCCTCCTACTGTGGGTGGGTGACGAGCTGCACTACGTGGGTGACCAAACGCGCACCGTTCGGGCCCTGTACCATGATACTCTGGCCGCCATTCTCACCCGGGTGTTCCGTGCCATGGCGCTATCCAGCGTCCACCATGGCGACCCCCGCCTGGGATTCGTAGCCCTACAACGCCTCCTGGTGGCTGCTCTACAACACTGTGCCGTGGTGGTGGTCGAAGTGGCCGCGGTGTTTTGGAATCACTACTACGCACCCTTTACCCGCCACCACATCCCGCTGGACGACGACCCCCGGATCGCGGTCCTCCGCCACCAGCTGGTGACTCCCACACTTTCGGTGCATCCCGACAGTGCTCCCGAACCGCCGGCCGACCTGACCCTTGTCGTATCTACCGCACTCCGGTTAGCCCTTGGTGCGGCGGAGCAGCGACTTCGGGGTCTGAGTCCGCTTCGCAAGACCAACCAGACCCCGTTCGGCTCGCCCATCCGGCCGCCGGACGCGACATCCGGTACCGCCACTCCAGGGTCGTCACGCACTACGCCGCTTAAACGAAAACGGGCCGTCGTGTGGAAAGAGCCCGGCCTGATTGACTCCCCGGCCCCCGTCGCGGCCCCGTCCGCCTGGCGAGCCCTAGACCTATCCGCGGCCTGCCCATCCGACACGGAAACGCCGGCTATTTTGGGCCCCGCCCCCAAGGTCATCCGTCTCGAACTTTCCGACATCGAGGCGTCGCCGGCTGTAACTCGAAGCGCTGCTACGTCTGACGAGGATGATGTCCTGCGTGCGCTGGACATTCTACATAAGGCACACGAGAGCCAGGTGCTACAGAAGCTGCCGTTCAGGTAATATATTGTTTTCCTCCCCCTGATCTCTATATAGATATGGTGGACTATTACAACCACGTCTGCCAAGACAAGGGGATGGACCAAATCCCAACTGCCTTGACCGCCCTAGCAATCGACCCTCAATGACACGCACTTACTCAGCTGGCTTCCTCCCTTTCTCCTCCCCCATTTACCAGACAACTCCTTATCATCCAGAAATCAGCCTCCAAACTTTGTACGGCAGTGGCGGAATGTCTGGACGAGCAGTCGGTGATTATTGACTAATATCGCCCATCGGCTTAAACGTCACCAGGCCCTAATACTGCATTCTTCTACCATGGGATTGCCCACCTAATAAATTGGCGTCTGGTGCATGTTTTTCTTATTATACCATATGTTACGGCCCTTATCTGCAGAAAATTCCACGGCGACTCTATTAGGGAACGGATTACAATTATCTAGCTCGAAAGTACAAAAGGGGTAGTAATGATCAACAAACCAGATGAGAAAAGTGTGACGGGTGACTATGGGTGGGCGGCCGACTTCGTAGGCTTCTCCCATGGTAGCTGCTTAGGGAACGGTAGGTGGTGGTCGGAGTGTAGGCAGTAATCCAACAGGTCCCGTAGGTGGGGACAGGTGTCGTGGTAGGCGTTCCTGAATTAGGTAAAGGTCGGGTAGGCAAGGTACCCAGGGTTAGATGGCAGAATAAGAAGAACCGGGCACCATTGCATTAGATTAGTAAAAGCGGGATAAAAATGATCCATGGAAAGCTTCGCAAATACTTGGCGATGACCCTCGGGAAGGCTACCATGGCTTGGTATCCTGATCAGCAATCAATGTGGAACTTACTTGCGGAGGAAGGGGTCGCGACGAAGACGTTTAGCGGCCAGGGTCCCGTCGCAGCCGTACGGATCCGATTGGAAAAGGCTAAAGGCGTTCTTGAGCTGTAACACAAATCGAGGGCCGAGGGATGTATGGAGAGGAGGTTAGATCGTCTTTTTAGAGAGTGCGGAATGGCCGCCAACAGGGTGTGGAATGCTAGTACAAGGCCAATATTACTTACCTCGCCCTCAGCCTTTCTTGGGTCGATCGGATCTTCCACTGGGAGCCCAATGAATTCGAACCTGAGGATGGATAGACGGTGGTGAACGGGCCAAAGCGATTTACGCATCAGAACACGGGAGGGTGAGTAAGCTAGTTAGCTAGAGAATTTTCGGAGCCGACAGTTGCAGTTTCTTTTTTTTTGGCCACAACGTCAGATACAGTCGTTGAAAACTTAATCTAGGCATCCGTATTGCTTACATAGTTTCTGGGATCTTGAGGGCGACCCGGTGTAGGGTCTCGTAGCGTTTCTGCTTGAACGGGTAGCTGATCACCGAGAGCTTGCGCGGATAGTGGCCTGTCAGCTCGTAAAACCGGCACATGCTAAAGAGGATGTTCTCGAAGGAATCCCGCGCGAACTCTTCAGTGGTGGCCCGCCAGAGGTTGTCACTTTTAAACCAGCCCTGGCCCTGGGCGAGTTGCTATATAGCGGAAGACGAGCAGTGCGGGGGAGAGGGGTAGTCGTCGAAACGGTTAGCATGGTAAGTGCGGGGGGGGGGAGAGGTGAGGGCAAAGCTACTTGGCGTCCGGATCACTGTTTTTCATTGGGCACCGGGAAAATGGACTAGGCAGATAATTCTTACCCAGTAACTCTGGGCCTCGCTGCGCATGCCGGCCTGGGGCTTGGTTTGGCCGCCACTGAATACCAGGAGGGACTCGGGTCGCTGGGCAAGCATGTCACTGCCCATGCGGATGTGCTCGAGGAAACCGGCGACGTCTGATTCGGTTTGGAAAGGCTCCAGAGCCCAGCTCTCACCATGGGCAACATGGGCCATGTCGTACGGGTTACCCCAGAAGACAGCGTTTCCAGTGACCACAATCAGCTCGGTGAGGCCCCGGTACTGGGCCGCCAGGGCCGACCGTGACCAATCAGCAGGGAGGGTCGGGGCGAGAGAGATGAGGGCTGCGTTCTCGTCATGCTCAGGCCCGTGGTGGCCAGGAGGGTGCGACGGGTGATGATTACCGGGGTGCGGTATGCCGCTGCCCGGGCGCTCGGACGGAGCCACCAGGTCAAGCGACGCCGTACCATGTCCAAGCAGGTAGAGGTTTAGGATGACGGAGAGGGCCAGGCCGACGAGTAACCAGGGCCCGTGCTGGGCGCTCCGACGCAGGTAGCGGCGGACCAGATTGCGGAGGCGAAAGGGCCAGGCGGCGTTCCGGGCGCCCCGCGTAAAGTTGGCCGGGAGCTCGTCGGGCTCGTTCGACGGCGTGATGCGGATGTGGAGGCTCATGCGGATACAACAGGCGTCCCTTAAGTAGAAGTAAGAAAAAAAAGCTATTCTGAGACAACAACGGAAGAGAATAGCAGCAAGCGAGCGAGCCCCGGGACGGTTGGCAGATGTGGAAGGTCTCAGGCAAGGGATGTACTTTGTAAGTGAGATACCATACGCTAAGGCTTAGTTGGAGGGGGGGCCAACCTGGCACGACTGCTGGAAAAACATTATTTCAAGGTTGGCGGCCGTAGTGAAATGGGTTGGCGATTCGCCTTTTCAACCGGCGCTGGGACGGTTATGCGAGTCATGTCCCTAGAGTGGAGATGGAAAGCCAGTCTGTAGGACCGAGGTGGCGAGCCCAATTCGAATGCCAGTTAATTCGGCCGCAAGGCGACGTTCTTGCTGCTCGCCTGCCACCGGGACATGGGCCGACCAGTGGGAAGGGACCCTGGGACTGTTCAACGTTCCTATTACTAGTGATTGTGCTGGACCCGAATGGCTAGTCACACAACCCGGCCGTTTTCTGGTCATTCCCAAGTGCCTCTACACGCCGCCCGGCGCTAGGTCGCCTGACCCAGCGACCTGTCCCCACTGACTTTGTCTACTCGCTTATACCACACTCGTCCCTTCTCCCTTCCCCAGACTTGACCCCCCGGCTTTCCTTCGACGGGGCCTCCCTCGCCTATCCGGTATACCTTTTGACATTTGTCAACACTGCCCTACACAAGTGCTGCCCTCTAACCCTCGGCGGCTTCACCATGTATCGCACCTGGCGCATTCCGTTCCACCATGATGTCAGCCACCGGGCTCTGCCCTTGCTGGGGCGACGAGCCCTAACCACCCGCGGGGCCTGGCTGACTTCAGACTTTGTCAAAGTCACGCCTGAAGTACGCGCCGCACTAGCCGAGCGCCGACCTGTCGTAGCCCTCGAATCCACAATTATCACGCACGGCATGCCTTACCCAGACAACCTTGCCGTAGCACAGGCTGTTGAAGCGATTGTACGCGACCAGGGCTGCATACCAGCCACCATCGCCCTGTGGGACGGCAAAGTCCAAGTTGGTCTGGACACCGCTCGTCTCGAACAGCTGGCCCAGACCGGCCGGACGGCTACCAAGGCCTCGCGGCGGGACCTGGCTGCGGTCCTAAGCCGACGACTACCGGGCGCCACAACTGTGGCCTCCACCATGCTCATCGCCCACCGCTGCGGGATCCCGCTCTTCGTAACGGGTGGAATCGGCGGTGTGCACCGCGGGGCGGAGTCTACCCTCGACGTAAGTGCCGACCTGACCGAACTTGGCCGCACCCCCGTGGCTGTCGTATGCTCGGGCACCAAGTCCATTCTGGATATTCCTAAGACCCTCGAGTATCTTGAAACCCAGGGCGTTCCGGTCGTCACCGTGGGTGCTGGAGGCCCCCAGTTCCCGGCGTTCTTCACCCCGGATAGCGGCCATCGCAGTGCTTGGTGGGTGGATGGACACCACGAAGCTGCACGGTTCGTTCATACCCAGTTTCATCTCTCCATCGATACCGGTGTCGTTCTGGCCGTGCCAATTCCCGCCGGGGAGGCCGCCCAAGGCGACCTGATCCAGGCGGCCATTGACCAGGCCGTCTGGGAAGCTGCGTAAGTTTTCATAGCGCTTGAGGATCGGAGGCCAAACAATGGTTTATCTCTGGCGTACAACGTACCAACTAAGCGGGCGTACTTACACGTCCCCTAATTACGCTTACCGATCTATCCCGTCCCTCATGGTTACATCGTCTTGCGCAGGGACCAAGGTGTACTGGGCAAGGATATTACGCCGTTCCTGCTGCAACGTGTCAACGAGATTACCCAGGGTGCCTCCCTCCAAGCCAGTAAGTTTTCCAACCGGCGTCGCTGTGTAGGCCAAACGTTGAATCCAGTAAGGCCCAGGGTATCGGGCGACGTTCTTGGCTACTCCCGTGTCTAACTGTGTACCCACGCTCGTCCGTAACCCTCCCACAGATATCGGCCTGATCAAAAACAACGCTCGTGTGGGTGGTCAAATCGCCCGGGAACTCTGCGCCCTCGAGCATGGAGAGGTAAAGCAAACTTAGAGTACCTCTGGAGAGGCTCTACAAACCCCGGCTCCTTGAAGTGCCTAATCACCCACAAACTGCTCATTAAACAACCGTATCGCTATAATTGTCTAATATGGCCCGGTAGCTCCAGACCTGTGGCGTGGGACTCCCGGCCCCCTCTTCGACCGACTACGGCCCTCGAGCAGTGGCGGCCCCCGCCGATTCGAATGTGACGCTGGTAGGTTTATATTTGAAGGCAATCCGGTAGCGCCACAGACGGCAACCCGGTGACCCTCACTCCTCGGCACCCTACCAAGGTTGGGGAAGCCGGCAGTCCACGCTAGCGTCACCCACTGCCATTGATGGGTCATGCCAATTTAAATCGTACTGAGCAATACTTAACTTCACCATTACTGACTTCACCCTACGTAGATGATAGTGGGCGGCTGCGCGGTGGACGTCATTAGTACCATTCGCGCCTCGGCATCTACCGATAACCTACCCACCGCCCGACTTACCCCCTTGGGTACTTCCAATCCTGGAGTCACCCACTACACCCTAGGTGGGGTGGGCTATAATGTGGCCCGGGTGTGTGCTCAACTTGGCGAACGGCCGAGGTTCTTGTCCTGGGTAGGCCCTGACGCCAACGGTGACCTCCTCCTCCGTGACATGGTGGCCCGCGGCCTCGACACGGAACTCATCGTGCGGGTCCCGGAGGCGCGTACCGCTGTTTACAATGCCATCCACGATGCCGGCGGTGAGCTCATTACTGCGGTGGCCGATATGGACATTCTGGCCACCACAGTTCTGCCCACGGTCCAGAGGGATGCCCTCCAGGCCGCCTTGATGGCGCCCCCCGGGCCCGTCCTAGTGTGCTTTGATGGCAACCTATCCCGGGATACAATTCGGCAGCTCTGTGCGACGCTGTCGGCAATACCCAGGGGCCCCTGTACCCCGGTCATCTGGACGGTGTTCGAACCAACCTCGGCACCGAAAGCGCTCAAGCTGCTGGCGACCTGCCCATTTGACCCCCAGGTCCGCTCATCTCTCACACCCTTCCGAGAGACGGTTGTGCAGTTGGTGACCCCCGACCGGGCGGAACTGGCCAGCCTTGCTGACACCCTCCCAACCGAGCTAATTGCCGATCAGCTGCTGGTCACCATTGACGACATGATGGCAGCGTCGTGCGCCACGGCCCGGAACGAGACCAACCGACCTACCCCGCCGGCCTACCCGGCTGACCTACCACGAATTCTGCAGAAAGCCGCTCGCCTACTCACCTTCATCCCTCAACTGGTGGTCAAGCTGGGTGCGGATGGGGTCATCGTGTGCAGTCGGCGGTGGGTCACACCTTCTGACCACGTCCAGCAACGTCCATCAGTTCCGCACGAAGGCTCCGCGGGTTTGCCTCTTGGAACCCTGCTCAACACCGTCTGCCCGATGCCGTCCGCTCGTGATCCACTGGCTGAGCAACTCGAAATCGACTGGGCGTACCTTCCCAGCCTTCCTTGTACTCAAGTTCGGAGCGTGGC
>JANBPT010000570.1:0-30296 GCA_027575765.1 Tieghemiomyces parasiticus
GCGGCAAACTCGTGGTGGTGGTAGCGGTGGGGCTGCGGGGTGGTACCCAAGTCGAGTAGACGCTGGCGGCGCGTCGTGGTCATGGGCGGCGTGGCGTACACCGAGCGGCCACCCGGACTGGCATGGGCGTCCGTGGCCATGTCGCTTTCTTCCTCGTCTAAGGAGGAGGAGTCTAGGTCACTGTCGGTGGACTGTGGTGGGACTGCGGTCGAAGCGGACGCTGCACCCGTGCTATCGGCCGACATGGTATGATCCGAACGGGTCTTAGCGGCCAAGAAGGACGCGCCTAGGCGACTCGGGCCCACGGCGGCGGCCGGCCCGCGACCAATCTGAAGGTGCTTGCGGCTGGTGGCGGGGGCGCGCGGCGTGAGGGTGATGGCCGGACGGAGTGGCTGACCACGCTTCGCCGGGCGGCGGGCATCCCCGGCTACGGGACCCTCTTCTTCGTCCTCGCCATCCGAGTCCAGACCATAGCGACTAAAATGTTCGACACGGAAAGTCCACACGCCTGTCTCGGGGACAAAGTCGATAAAGGTGGTCTCCGGAATTGTCTTGAGCTTCCGCATCTGACGGATCATTTTCGGGTGGTCCCGGTCGGTGATGGGGTCCCGGGTGGCCTTGTCAATGGGCCAGCACCCTTCTAGAGCGATAACGGCCGGCACATTCAGGCCTTGACCACGTGGCGGCTTGACCGACTCGTCGGGGTACACTGTGCAGCGCTGGTGGTCAAAGATGATGATGCCACCGGGTATGTCGGTGAGATGGTCGACTGTCGTCAGGTCCACGGGCTCCAAAAAGTTAACCTGGCCAACCCCGGCCAGTCCGCACTTAAACCCAGTGACTCGACGCAGCGCCGCCTCGTCCATCCGTCGCAGTTGGTCCAGGGATGGTTTGGTCCAGTACTCAAGTTCTTCCGGGGTATTACCCCTCAGAGTGGGATCGCCCTCTCCGACCTCGTCCTCACCGACGTCTGCCAGGTGAGACGCGGTGGATTCGTCGGCGTACGAGTCCGTGCCCAGGAAGCTGCCACCAGACACATCCGTGTCACCGTGGCGGGCCGACACGGGCGTACGGGAACCGACAGATCCGCCAGCCAGCGAGGCGATGAAGCTGCTGCCGGGCTGAGTGGCCGCACTCTCAAGGCTGGGGTCGAACGACACGCGCGGTGTACGCGGGGTCGGGGTCCCACCCATGCTGGTCGCGGGGCGCGGGGTGCGAGCGTTCAGTGGACTGGTTAGACCACCCATAGTGTGACGGGATGCGAGCGGACTGGCTGCCCCAGACCGGGCGAATGACGAGTTGAGGGCGCCCCCCGGGGTGCCGTGACCGCTGGGTGCCAGGGTGGTTAGCCCCGAAGGCGACCCCGAGTGAAGCGGGCCGCCGAGGGACTTGCGTACCATCAGTTTCTTGACGCTGGGGCGGGGTACGAAGGAATCAGCGAGGGAGGTGACGTTTGCGTCGTCTAGGCTACCTCGCAGTCCAGCCGGACCAGGAGAGCTGGTCAGCGAGCTCTGGTAGGGTGAGTTAGTCACGCTGAGCGGGGATGCCGCAGCAAACCCGCGTAATTTGAGTCGGTTGGCTGTGCGTGGAGTCAGGCGTAACTGCGGCGTCAGCGGGAGTTTCTTGGCGGCGGAGGAGGCCCCCACTGGCGTACCCGTCGCGGTGCTCGGGCCACTTGACTTGAGTGGTGTGGCGGCCAGGTTGGCGCTGCTGGCCGCGCCGAAGAGTGGGTTACGCCCGTAGGGGCTCTGGTCGACACCAGCCTTTAAGGAGCTGCCGCTACCGCCCTGGCCGTGCTGTGGGGTGGCTAGCAGGCCGGAGGTACCAGTGCCCAGACCGAATCCACCCGCGGCACCAAAACCACCGGCCGCAGTACCCGCATTGGCATTGTTGGCGTTGCTAGCCGCACCCGTCCCGAACAGGCCGGATCCGCTGCCGCTGGTGCTAGCGCCAAAACCGAGGCCGGTATTGGTGCCGAATCCAAGCGTGGTGGTGCCTGCAGGCTTGCCAAAGAGGCCTCCCGCGGCAGAAGGCTGAGAGGTCGCCGCCGTCGAGCCGGACATGCCGAATAACGGACCAGTGCCCGCCGAAGAGGCCGGGGTCGTCTGACCAAAGGGTTTGGCGGCCCCGGCGCCACCTAAGCCGAACAGCGAGCTGCCTCCCACACCAGGAGTGGCCGCGCTGGAGGTCGATTGACCAAACAGGTTCCCGGTTGTCCCGGCGCCCGAAGTGGCCGCCCCGAACCCGCCCAACCCTGTCCCGGCGTTGTTAGTGCCGGTTCCCATTCCGAATCCAGTGGCCTGGCTGGTGGCTGGTGCGGCGGCACTACCGAACCCACCCAAGCCGGCGCCCGAGGTTGCCGTGGAACCGAACGCGCCAAAAGACGGGGTTGGCTTGGCGGCGGTCGCGGATCCGAATCCCCCGCCAAAACCAGTGCCGGCGGCCGGGGCAGAGCTGGTACTCGCCCCGCCGAAGCTACCAAATGCATTCGAGGCCGGGGCACTCGAGGTGGCAGCCCCGAATCCGGTGTTGGTGGTGGTACCACTACCGAAGCCCTGGGTGGTATTGGTCGCGGCCCCGAAGCCCGAGCCACCGAAGGCGGGGGCGGTGGTCGCGTTATTGGCCGCACCGAAACCAGAGCCACCAAAGGCTGGGGTGGGGTTGGAGGTGGCCGATCCAAAAGCCGGGGTCGTGTTGGTCGCGGAGGACCCGAACGCTCCGCCCCCGAAGCCCGTTCCCACGGCAGGGGCACTACTGGTCGCACCGAACCCGCTGCCACCACCGAAGGCCGGGGTGGTAGTGTTCGCCGCGGCACCGAAGCCCGGGGTGGGGTTGGCGGCGCCGAACGCGCCACCAGCGCTTGCCCCACCGAAACCAGTGTTGGTCGCTGCGGGGGCTGCTCCGAATCCCGTGGAAGCAGGCTGGCCGAATGCCTGGGTGCCGGCTGCGGGACCCTTGCGGTTCTGCTGGTAGTCCTGAACGCGGAGTTCCTCAGGGGAGTAGTTTTGGTAGGCTTGCATGGCGGAGATGCTCTGGATATACTCCCGAAGGTTGTTGGGCAAGATGTCGACGTGGGCAGAATAAGGCGGGTTGGCAGTGCCGTTGGAAGCGCCGGGCTGACCAAAGCCGGGCGTCGCGGTCGCGCTGGCACTGCCGAAGGCCGGAGTCGTCGCGGCTCCGAAGCCCCCCGTGTTACTCGTGGCGCTGCCGAAAGCCTGAGTGGTGGAGGATCCGAAACCGCCAGCGTTGGATGCGGGGGCCGACCCAAAAGCGGGAGTGGTCGTGGCCGGAGCGCCGAAGGCCGATTTAGCCCCGAAGGCAGGCGTGGTGCTGCTGGTAGCGCCCCAGCCAGTTCCAGCGGCGGTGTTGGTGGTGCCGCCGAAGGCCGGAGTGGTGTTGGTGGTATTCGTGGTACCCCAGCCGCCGGTGTTGCTTGTGTTGGCCCCAAAGGCTGGCGTGGTATTGCTCGTGGCACCCCAGCCAGCGCCGAGCGTGGAGCTTTGCTGCTGCGGTGGCTGGCTACCGAAGGCCCCACCACCAAAGCTGTTGCTGGCGCCAGTACCTGTGCCAAACGGGCCGCTGGCGTTACTGTTGGTATTAGCGGCCTGGCCGAAGCCCGATGAGCCGAAGGTAGCGCTCCGACCGAATGAAGAGTTGTTGTTACCGCCAAACATGGTGGGAGGGTTAGTGAAACGGCTTGAAAAGGAAGGCAATAACGCTGAGTGGAGGGAGGAAGTGAGTTGGCGGTGAAATCGAGCCGTGGATCGCAGACGATCGGATTACAGACACGCGCGGCTGGTGAGAGCCTGGATGCGGTTAAAATAAGTAACTGGCCCGCACACTGCTCTTGAAATAGTGCAAAGAGGCAGTGGGCCGCAAATAGATAAATGGCAGAGGTCGTGAATGGAAACAACAGATGGTAAGGCTGGTGATCCAAGTGACAGGCTACCTTGGTTCGCGTAACGGGACAAAGTTGACCTGGAAACGGCGTCGGAGAAACGGTGGGTGATTTGGGACGAAGGCAACTGGGCGGAGGTAGAAAACTGGGCAGGCATGGCTGGGTGCAGCGCAGATGGTGACGCTAAGGTCACGAAACGCCCCCCACGGGGTATGCAACTTACCCAGCTGATTGGCCCTTATCCCGTCAGAGTGCTGGTGGTTGCTGCCGATGGGTTCAGCCCCATGGCTTGTGGTCGGAGAACTTTCCAAGTGAACGTTGATGGCGTGGGTCTTTAAGGAAGGCACTGAAAGTTCAAAGACCCGACAATGTCACAGATGCACGCTTGGCAGACGAATCCGTCTCTTAAATGGCTTCCCCTGCATGATGCGTGGTAAGGCGGAACCAGAAAGCAGCCAGGGCGGCAGGGTGAAGAAGGTATACCGGGCCGACTAACGGCTCTCGTGGCGGTGGCCGCTTGGTCCTCCCTCCCACGGCTACGGCTGCGGCCGTCAGTTCTTAAGCCCGGGCCATGGCAGGCTTCTTAGGGCTGCCACCACCAGCCAGAGTAAGAAGGCGAGTCTAAGTTGGCATATAGCTTAAAGCCGGCTCGGGGCACACGTAGGGTGTTTGAGCTATGACATGCAACCAGGCACACATACATAATTGGGCACAGGGTTCCATCAACTATACATAGAGGAGTCTGGGACGAACGGAGCAATGCTGAGAATGGAACTTTAATCCAACGGTCGCCTAGTGATTTCAGTGATGGTTGAAATTAAAGTCCCGCCTTTTTCTATTTAGCTCATCCGCACTAGATGTCATGGGTAGATAGGAGCCCTAGTGCCGTACGTTAATTGCGCTTTTGACAGCAATAGAGTCCCCTCTACGATTCTGTCCTGCTGGTCGACGTAGGTTTTAGGCTATGGCCCGATTGCCGGTTGACCTTTTAGGCCAAGGTAGGCAGGAAGAAACCTGGCAGACAAGCAAATCACGTGATCGAACCATACCTTCTTTGCAATGCTTAGCAGTGGAGATCGGAACCTATCGCCCTGAGGTCCTGAGCGACGGGCCAAGTGAGCCGAATCCCCCGTCAGCAGCCACGAGGAACCAGCAACTCTAACTCGATCGACTATGCCGCCGGGGTTAGTGGCGTCAATGGTCTCTTGGCTGCTCCATACCTCCCACGTTCGCTTGGGGGCATTATCTACCAAAGTCTTGTTCCGTCTGGGATTCAATATTTCTGTGCACTGCTTCTTCCTTCTACACTCTTGCACCTACCTGGTCATCTGGCGTGCTAACCTTACAGTCTCGAATTCCCTTTGGACGATTGTTGACCATGACCCCCTCCGCCTACATCACCGAATACATTGACCATGACGAGCTGGCTCGTCTGGTCCGGGACCCATCCAACGTCCCAGGCAAGGACTACTTAGTCATTGACGTGCGTACCGACGATTACGCCGGGGGACACATTCCACACGGCCTCAACGTCCCGGCTCACCAGTTCCGCGACTTTGTGCCTTACATTCTGACCAATTACGCCACCGTGCCACTCTTTGTGGTGCACTGCGCCCTGTCCCAGGTCCGCGGTCCCAAATCGGCCCGCATTCTGCGTGAAATTCTGGTGGACCGTGCACCAACTGGTCCCGACGCAGTTAAACCGCAGGTCAAGGTCTTAAGGGGCGGCATTACCCAGTGGGTCCAGGAGTACCGTAACGACCCGCAGCTGATTGCTGAATTTGATCATGAACTGTGGGACGGCGAACGCGATTATTAGGCAATGGGGAGCTTGATGGCCCTAGCTGGATCTAGGTGTCCCTTCAGGATAGCGGTTAACCAGCGCTGATCCCCACGACGAAAATGCCCGAAGTAACGAGATCAGATAAATGGACTATCCTCCACCTCGGCTCGGGTGAAATAGCTTGGTGCCAGTAGTAGAAGTGCATTGATATATTTGTCTAGGGACTTCGCCTCTTACTATAATACACCGATCGTTGGATACACATAACTTAATAGGGAATCCGGGATCGTGCCTCAGTCATCGCTGGCGTCGTCCAAAGGAGGTTGGAGCGATTGCACGTAGGTGTGGATCTCTGGGTACTGCCTGGCGATTCTAGCCTTGAGCTGCCTGAAGAATGAAATTCGAAAGCGGGGGCGATAAGAGTGGTCAGGGCTTAACCGTCAGCTCATATAGTTTCTTTCGGAGGAGGAGGGTGGGGTAGAGAATGGTTGGCCCGGGCGTCCGGTAACTCAAATCACCTATCACTCACCTGATGCGCCGAAAGATAGTGTCGATATCAGTGCGCAGGGCTCTGGCGGTGCGCGTGTGGGTTTTGAGGCGGTGGTTGAGCGCCTCGTAGCAGCTCTCGCTAAGCACGTTGAATTCCGCCAGCTCCTCCTTGGCCCGGCGGAGGGATGCTTTGCTGGTATATTTCAATATAAATCAGGTTATGGGTGTGCGGCTACTATACGGTGTTCAGTAAAGGCTGTTCCCTTAGGTATCCAGTTAAGGAAGCGCGGAGTTGGTAGACTTGAGGTCATACACCTGCGCGGTTTACCTTGCCTCTTGTTTCTGCACAAGTGCTTCGACACGCTCGGCGCTCAAACTGTCTACTACGGCATGCAGGACCGCTTCAGACTCGGTGTCAGATTCTGCTGGCTCTCCGCTGGCTGGTATATGTGGAGAGAACGGCGGGCGGAGATCGTTGGGGGGCGAAATGAGGGCCGAGGGCTGATCGTTCTCATCGGGGGCAGTGAAATCGCATTTGAACAGTCCTAAACTATTGTGTCGCTGGGCTGAGAGGCGGCTGGCACCAACACCAAGACGATTTAGACCGGATGGGTGAGGGTTCATGCCTAGTAGGTAGACGGTATAAGGAGGGAAACAATGCGAAAGGACATGGGTTGGAAGTTACTGGGAGTTCTAAGTCAAAGCGTCAGTTGTAGGTTTAGCTCAGCCAGCGTGGCGGCAGTAGGCGGGTCATGCCTGGGGAGGCAGCGTGACACCAGTCTACCGGAAGCCTCGACCGTCCTGAACGTCGATAAAGCCTTGTTTATACAGTTTATTATTTATCAGGCTTACCACTCCTACCTGCACCAATCGTCTGTGCATAATTATACTGGTGGCTACACGGGCACGCTGTCCGAGGCGACCACCAGTGACATTATTTCCTCTTCTTCTTGTGGGGTGACCACAAGGGCCAGTAGATCCCGGGCCTTTTCGACTAACCCCTGGAGAAGTGTCGACTCATCGTGACCAAAGGCGAGACGGCTCACCACATCAACGTATCGATAAAACAATGGCGTAGTTTCCCGGGATGCCTCGGCCGCACTGGGCGTGGGAGTCACAGACGCCGGGACGAGAAGCGAGGGCGAGCGCATCAGTGGCGCACAGGCTTGAGGACACTCAGTGAGCAGGGCATGAAGGAAATTGACCAGGTCGACCACAAAGTGCTCGCGCCGCGCGCAGGGCACGGCGAGCCCAACGGTATGGTCGTAGGTCGTGCGGAGAACCTGGACCAGCGCAGTAACCAGCGTGTTATGATTGAGCACGGCAGTAATAGCGAGGTTAGGGTTGCATCGGAGTAGGACCAAAAGAGTACGTACGATCTCAGACTGGACCGCCGGTGATACTGCGGGCACCAAGAGGCAGGCCAGGGCCGTCAGCAGACGGTCGAGTTCCACAGTGTTTGCGGTAAGCGCAGTCCGGCGGCCCTCGTCCAGGAGAAGGCACTGCAGGACAGCGAGATGACGAGTCAGGATCGAGTTGGGTAGGTGTATACCCAGGACCTGGGCGATAAAGGTCGGGCGGACCAGGCAGGCGGGCGGGTCGATTGTTTTCAAGGCCAAGATCGCGACCCATTGCGCAAACTGTTCGAGTAGGGCCATCCGCAAAGGATCTTTGATCCGGGCGTCTGCGGCGGGGCGGAGAGTATGGGTCGCAACAGCTTCAATGGGTAGCGATACTAGGGCCGGGGACGCTGTCATAGCCCGGAGTAAGGCATCGTCGAGCAGGCTTAGCGTGGTACTGCTAAGGAGGAGGAGGGAGCAGGAGAGGTCCTGGGGGTAGAGATAGGGGGGAGGGAAGGTGCGCGCAGGGTAGGATAGTAACCAAGGACAAGGGTTCCATCGATTAGTTTGGCGGTCGCTAGAGGTGGCCGACGAGATGAAGGATTACTCCAGGGAGTTCACAAGCGGAGTTCTGGTACCCTGCAAACCATGGTAGGCAGCGGGGGGTTTACCTTGGCTGGGTCAGGCACTGACTGGTTGAGGGTGGTGGTAAGCGCGGAGGAGATGTACGTTGCGAACCGGGCGGCGCTGTCCGCCGTGCAGGGCCTCCCACGGTAGCAGGACACTTCGTAGGTCACCTCAGCGAATAGAGTATCCGTGGCGGCGACATTGCAGTGGATGCTGAACCGGTTATACATGGTGTGCAGCTCATGTAGGAGCGCAGCAGTCTGCAGCGGCCGTACGGAGCTGTGAGTTCCACCGGAAGGTACCTCAGCATCGGCGACAGGTCGCGTTGGAAATGTCGGACTTGTCAGAGCTGTGGCCGCGGACTGGGGTGCTTTGGTGGATGTCAGCGGCGAAGTCTTCGCGGCGCTTGTCAGATCCGGCCCTGCTACTGGTGGCGGGGTCTGTGGTTGCGGGGGCGGATCGGTGGACACACCCACGGACACGGTCATTACAGGGCCTCGCTCAGGTGTAGATGGGTGGGTGGCCGACGGGGTCGGACCGTAGAATGCGCTCACGTCTAAGAAGCCATTCGGGCTACTCACTACTGGTGGCGCGGGCGAGGATGGTGGTGGGTGAAGGTGCGTGGCCACGGCGGCCGGGGTCCCCCGCGGCGTGAGGCTACGTACTCGGCGGGCCGTGTGATCCCCGGGCGACGCCAGCGGCCGGGCGGCGTTACCACCGATACCGCCGCTCATTTGGGCGGCGGCCAGTTCCTGTTTCTTAAAATTCAATTCGGTTTGAACCTTATCCAGTTCGCGCAACAGGATCGCCTTGTCATGATCTTTCTCCGCCAGCTTGTCGGTGAGGGCGCGGGCAGCACGCTCTTGTAACTGGGTGTTCTCAGCTTCAGATTTGACCAGTCGCCGACGGATAATGGCGATCTCGCCCTCATGAGTATACTTTTGTGTGAGCAGCGATTCCTTCTCAGTAGCTGCCCGGCGGTTTTCTGCCCGCAACGCATTAAGCTCCTCATGAAGGGCGGCCAGTTCGTCACGTTCGGGGCCATCCGCACGACCCGGTGCGGGCGAGACCAACCCCGAAGCAGACGGCTGGCGGCTGGTTAGGGTGGAAGGCGGCAGAGGCTGGGCAGCCGGAGACCCCGGATAACCCAGAGGTTCGCCCGATACTGACGGTGTGGGGGGGCGGGGCAGACCGGGGCGGTGTCGAGGGATCGGCGGTTGGGCTGGTAATGGTGACTGTGCCTGTTGTGGTGGTAGTTCTAAGCCGGATTCGTTTTGTGTGGCGCTAAACTCCTCTTCGGTAGTCCGAATCAGTCGCTCAAAGGCGTCGTCCCATTCCAGCATCGCGTCTAGCTCGGTCTCCTGCCATTGGGAGGTGGCGGCCGAGAACGCCGTGGGCTGCATCCCGCGGATGGAGTCTTGAGCTAGGGCCTTTGTGTGACCGTGAGTCAGCGAATCAGCCAGGGTGGATTCCACCCGACTACTATGGGACCGGAAGGCTAATACCGACGGTGGTTTGGGTGTGGTCGGCGTTGTAGCCTGGCTCTCCCTTGGGGTCCCTGCCGCCGGGGATTCGGCCGGACGTCCGTCTGTGGAAGGTCGTTCCGCAGCCGGCATAGTAACAACACACTGGCCGTCGGGCGAAGGGAGATGGGGCGGTGCTGAGCGGAGGAATTGGTTGGTAAATGTGCAAATCCTATTGTGAGAAACTGGTCGGTAGGTATTGCCTGAGCGGGGAGTCCGGCGACCGGATTGGGAGAGAAGGTGGGCACATGTCCCTCAAGGCACACAAATAAACGAAATAAACAAACGACACAGTATGGACGTATAAGTGAAGGCGCAAGCTTAATACGGCTAGTTCCTGAGTTAATATCGCATCAGGTGGCCTTGAAACGGTGTCGAAGCTATCCACAAAGGATACGCTACAGCCATCACGTCAATTAATAAAAAAAATACGGCATCCACTCCTACCCCTGCTCCGCAGCAGAAACGTCCGTCATTTCGGAGCTCATACCTCGCCAGTGTGCCTGATCCATGCTACGCCACTTGGTAGCCCCGAAAGGGGATTTGCTTGAGCGTAAGCTAATACGACCAATGCTAGCCGTATCAAACGGTGCTGCTGCTGGTAGACTTGAGGGGGCATCTATTACAAAAATTTGGGTCATTGAGACATACCGGCCGGTTCAAAGCACATTATCTACTCTATTCCCCATCGGACACCTCTAAGGCATCGGTCAGGCGTTCCTCAGCAGAGGGTGTGTGGGCCGTATCCCTCGGTTTCTTGGCGCCCGCGGAAAACGCCGCTAGCGTAGATTGGGCCGGCCGCTTCCGAGAGTCTTTACCCGGCCCGGCCTTGTCCGCCACAACATCGGCCTGCATCAGGTCGTCCACGGCATTGAAAAAGCTGTTGCCACGCGGGATATGGTCTGTGTCGGACGGATCCGCCCCGCTTCGGGCGTTCGGGACCGCCACTGCGAAGGGATTGGCTGCAGCCGGCAGGGGGAGGGGCAGACGCCGGGTTACTGCAGCGGGGGCCACGGCCATTCCACCTGGAGTAGACGTTCGTGATACGTTGACCGGGGCTGGCCGGACGCTGGTGGGGGCCGGGATCGACGGGCGGCCGAGCGGCGACGAAGGCAAAGTTGGGGAAGCTGCAGCGGAAAGGTGGGTGGGGGTGACTCGGTGGGCTGGCCGACCACTGGTCACAGAGTGGACTGAGCCTACCTCCTCGTCGTCGTCCGCTTCGTCCTCGTCATCAGTGAATTTAGCCTCCTTAATCAGGTTCATGCGTTCGGCCAGAGCCGGGTAGCGGTGGAACATGGCAATCTTGATAGCCGCGTCAACCGATTTGGGAAGGTGTAGCAAGGTAACCAGATCTAGCGCGCGATGGATTCGGTCGGCCTTGCAGGCGCTCTTTAAGCGGTAAAATTGTATGGTGATGGGTTGAGAAGTCGTCGTAACGGTTCGTTAGCGAATGAGAATGGCCACCAGGCTCGGTGCGCCTTACGTCGGCTTCTTTCTTAAGGTGCATGGAACTATGGACTTACCTGGATTAGTTGGAGGGCCAGTTTGTCCTCTTGCAGGTATTCTCGGAGCACGCTCGGCTTCGAGGCGCTAAAATCTGCGGGGGTTCGGGGTGGCGGGGCTAGAGGGTCCTCCTGCTGATTGGCGGTGAATATGGCAGACCGGACCAGCCGCTCTTCGATCTGGGTGGCCGTCCGGTCACCCAGGAGCAAGGGTACTTTGAGATCGACCTGGGTGACGAGCGGGCGGGGTACCATGGGGACGGGTGGGGGTCGGGTGAGAGTATAGCGCGGTCCCTTGCTACGAGATCGGCCGTGGTGGGCATCGTTCCGTTTGCACAGGACGCCGCTGACCTGGGTGCCGGTAAACCCGACCACCCACAGCCAGTCGTCGGACGCGGCGGGCTCCAAGTGGTCAGGCTTGCTGTCCTCAGTCTCCTCGACATCACTCTCCTGATCGCCAGGGATTTTAGGGGCTGGGACCCGGCCGTCCCATACCGGGGCCCACTGGGCCTGACCCGGGACGCGATATCGGTCGAGGACAAAGAGGGTGCCACGGGTATCATAGACTGCGGGGACCTGAGTATCGCTGAATCCAGCCCACTGGATGCCGACGTTGGTCGGAAGCGGGAGAGTTCCGCATTGGACCTGCGCCCGGCGCTCGGCGTCGTAAAGGAGGTACCCTAAACCGTCGCCGGTCACCGCCTGGTGGATCATCAAAAAGTACGGGCCTCCACCGGCCAGGCACACCGGGCTGGTGGGTACGGCGCACACGGCAGACTGCAGGCCACTGCTAGAGAATACCCGAAGGTAGCCCTGGGTGGTGACCACAGCCGAGTACGCAGCGGCGATGCACAGGACTGCGGCGCTCTCCCCGACGGGGAGCTTGTACAGCCAGTCGCTCTTGGCCGCCCAACTCTCGAAAGGGCGGTAGGAGACCAGGCTGGGCTCATCCGGAGTGGCCTCGGTACCGAACAAGATGCCACGTTCGCCCAGTGAGGCCAACGTGAAGCGGTAGTGGTCAGTGAAGTGAAAGTCGCGGTGCAGCGCCTTGTCGTGGAACTCCACATTTACCGTGCAGTGTGTCTCGTGGTCGATGGAGGCCACGTGACCTATCATGCTGAAGGCCAGGAACCGGCGCTTGCCTAGATAGGGCGTGGTGCCCGGCTGGAACCGTGGATGGGTCACATCGGCGCGGGCCTGACGGCTGGCACGGGGTGCTTGGCGGTGGCCGGGGTCGTCATCATCGACGTAGCGGTGGCTGGGTCGTGGAGCTACCACCCGTTCGTCGTCGCCGTCGTCTACGATAAAACTGTCCAGATCTGAACTGCCGTCCAACGCCATCGGATCCTCGTTGGGTCGCATAGAGTCGGTATCGCTCTCGAACAGGCGGTCCAGCTGGACGGAGATATTGGCGGGCAAGCGGGCGGTGGGTTGGGGGGCGAATTCGTCGACCGGCATGGCGGCAGAGACCTTGGCTAGCGTGGCGGTCGTGTCCGGCTGGTGCGGGAGTGGGAGACCGCTCTCCACAGGTATCACCTCATCCCAGATGGTGAGCATTCCTAGGGAGTCTGTCAGCGCCAAAATGTTGGCCGTCGGACTCCATGCTGCATGGGAGAGGGGTACAGCGTACTGGTCGTGAAATACCGAGGTCTGTTTACGGACATGCCACAAAACGAACCCACCCTGGGTATCGGCGGTGGCTAGGTAGGTCCCGTGGGGCGACCAAGCACACTGGGCCACGGGGGCCTTGTGACGACCCACGAGTTGGAAGGCCGGCTGCCAGGTATCGGGATCGTACAGGGTCACATTATGCTGTGGGGTAGGGACGGCCAGCCAGGTCCCTTTGGGGTGCCACCGGACGGCCGTAGTGTGTGCGGAGTCAGGGTCCGAACGGGCGGCGATCTGCGGAAGGTACTTGACGAGCGGACGGACATCATCGGCGTAGTTCCACACGCGTACGGTGCCTTCGCTATCCAAGGTGGCCAGGAGGTCGCGGGTTGGATGGAAACTGAGGGACCGCAGGGACGTGTCATGGCCCTTGAGGGTGAGGGTCTGCGTGGCGTTGTCCGTCTGGACCAGCCGAACGAGCTGGTCGTCTGTGACTAATCCCACCCACTTGCCATCGTGGCTGAGCCCTACATCGCGGACGGGTAGGGCCGACCGGGCGATCAGGGCGCGGTAGTCCAGGGATGGGTAGTCGTACAGGACGACCGAGTGGTCCTCCGACCCTACGGCTAGGAAGGTATTGGCCACTGCGAGGCCCGTGATCGAATCGGTCTGGGACTCGAGAGTGCGTGAGTCCAGGTCGCGCAGGTCTGGGGCGGTCTGGAACACGCGCACCAAGCAGTCGGCGCCGCCTGTGATAATGTGGCTAGTGGAGGCAAAGTGAGAGGGCAATGATTGGGTTACTACCTGGCGCGCCAGAGCTTGTACGGGTCGGTTGGTCAAAGGGAAGGGCGCAATCGCGCGGCCGTGGGTGCATCCGCTCTAAGCCTACGGTTGGCGCACCCGATACATGTTTCCTTACCTGCCGTCGGCGGAAAACTGGACGGGGCACTGGCCCTCGATGTGAGCGAACCGTGGCTGGAGATCCGCAAGATGGTCCGGCATGACAGAGCGTTTAGAGTTGGGCTGTGGAGAGACGTGGGTGGACGGAGTTGTACTTAAATGCTAAGCTAAAGTTATCTGGATTCAAAGTGAAGTTGATTGACAATGGCGATTGCAGGCTGTGGAATTGACGGCATGAGAGAGTAGTGGAGATTCAGCACCCACAGCCTTGTCAGCGCCAAAGTGTGGCGAGGTAACCAACCGTAAACAAACAGACTAGCCTGGACCCTGTGCCAGCAAAATATGATTGGCCTAATGTTTGGGTTTTCACTTTTTACTTTTTGTAATCGTACGACGTCCTCTAGTGCTCCGTGTTAAGTGCTGACCTTTGTTACATGGACATCCTGTGCCGAGCGATAAGGGTAGACTGACTAAGCAAACTATCTATTGATGCTTAGTGATGTAAGCAGCTACTACCAATTAGGGGAAGTCAGCGCAGGCGCAGTCATCCCAAACACCTCTTAAAGCAAACCTGATCAATCTGATCATTGTTCAATCCATAGTTTCAAGGTACGATTCGTAATTCCTTGTCAGTCTATTGCGCCATAAGCCAAGCTCCAGATAGAACAACGATTCCAATTTAGCGCAGCGATTCTGTAATTTTGGTGGCCAGTAAGTAGGCCGCTTCCCCGTACAGAACAGTCTCGCGGTAGACGTCGGCCAGAAACCTGCATAGTCCCAACACTAACCGAACCCTCCTTTGAGCTTTGCTTTGACTCTCCTCATGCATCGTTAAGCCGAGGAAATGCACATGTTCACCTTCTCTGTCAAGTCCAATCTGGCCGTGGACGAGTGGCTTCATATCGTTGAGCACTACTGAACAATATTCCTAGTGTGTGCTTGGAAGGGGGGGGGCTTGTCTTCCCACAACCCCCTCGGACACAAAGGCACCCGCCCTCCTCCTTATCTCTGTGAAGTACGGGGTTTGAAAGGCATCAACCGTCTTTCTCTTGGCTATATCTTCTGCATTGGTGGCTTAGATAGCTCTGCCATATGTAAAACTACCCTGGAGGAAACTAAAGGCTCATAGCCAGCGAATTTAAGACTAAATAACTGGAAGGCTTATTAAACTGGACCGTGTTAGGCGGGGGTTGGTTGATTGTGTGGTAGATTTCGTTTGTTGAGTGGCGACCATGAAGGGTCTTTTATTTCGAAGGGCTTTCTGCATCCTTTGTAATGGCTATCGCTTGGGGTGGGATGAAACCCAATGGACGACAGTGCGTGATGGGATTAGCGCCAAGGCGAAATATAAAGGCGGTTGTCAAGCTGCCGGAGCTATGAAGAGTAAGTCTGATGGAAACTAGGTCCTAAAAGGATCGAGGTGGAGGCGCCTGTCAAGAAAATAGTGATGTCCAACAGATCAGGAAGGTTGGCGTCACGGGAAAAGGATATTATGTATGTCAAATAGGGAATATAAACAGAGAAAAGGGGCGGAGATGCCCCAACATACTCGGCTCAGTAGTTTAGGGCGTGCCAAGTGCCATGACTGCGCTACGTAGAGGTTTGGACGAGAGAATTTGGGTTAGGGTTAGGAGGGGCCATGGTGCGATAGTGGCAACAAAGACAAGGTGGAAAATGGAGTCATGCCTGCGGTTGCGAATCGACGATGGACAAGCAGGTATACTGGCTGTTTGATAAGGAGCTAAGGAGTGCAGCTGGAAAATGCCGTCTGAAGAAAGACAATTAACCGAGTATTGAAGCATAACAGCTAGAGTGGTTTGGGTGAAGGCCGGTTAACGAAACAGGTGGTAAAAAACTGCACCAAAATGTGAATGTAGAGCATGTGTGATTCCAACAGGCAGGTAAGTGCAGGCGGTCACTCAGTTAAGAAAGGCAGTCAAATGGGATGGGATGTCGCGAGGTTTGAGATGCATGCATTACTATCTGCACCCGAGGTCAAACTCTGTAAGGCGGTAGCGGGCTACCAACCACCAGGCAGCCACACCTGTAGCTGAAAGCATAGGCAATGTCGTAGTATTCGGTATGAGGCTATCTGCCCAGCCGACTTACCTTTAGGGTGCCTTCCCTCTAATACATCACAAGGAGAGTGGTCCGAGTACCTTGCTTTTGTCGCATCTTAGCCCTGTGATTGCAAGGCTGGAAAGTTCTTTATCGGCCTGGTGGGGAACAGCCTTTGTGTGCTGAAACTTCACCCATGGCTTCTGGTCAGCAGTAGTAGTGGCCTTGTGCATTGCAGCATTCGCAAGCGCCAGACCACCACCATCACCATCATCCTGGGACATTACACACTGGAACCACTCCGGAATCCCATCATTGCCCCAGAGGATCAAGAGGATTGTGGTGTAGTAAATACACAGGGGTTGAGAATAAGATATAAAAGTAAAGGGTTATATAGTAGTCTCTCGTTTTTTTTGTGGCCAGTGGACAGATACTATGTATCCATTCCTGCCTTGACTTCCGACCGTTGCCGTGAAGTGGCAGCAGTGGTGAATACATCATAGGAAATTCAGCAGGAAGAAATCCAGCATGAAGGAGACGAGAGGGCAACGAAGCATACTATCCTAAGAAAGACTCATCGTAGGATAGCGCATAAAGCGGTGCAGGTGACTTCGATGGACTCGGCTTGGCGTGATCGTTCCGAATCCAGGTGAGAGGTCGCTGTTAAGACTTCAATCTTAAGTTGGCGATTATTCCGACCACAATAATCATCAATGATGGTGAATAGTATCCCCCATCAGGTTTCAGCCCAGCCATCAATGGCGTTGACCTAGACTGGCATGGTAAGTAGCGTCTACCTGGCACTGTCGGTGCAGTTCGAGGACTTGGCGACATCAACAGCAACAGGCGCAACGCAGGATCCACTCGTTCTGGCGCTAAATGCGACGACGCATACTGACTGGACACAGCCCGTGCAAACAACGCTTCACCCAAGACGCACAGTTGGCGAGTGGGCACCACAAAATTTCCATCTCAGCAGGCGCAAAAATAACTCTGCTGCTATGCGATTACCTCTGTGAACTACTGTAGGCACATAATCTCTGACCGCCTCAACCAAATGAGGTCGCGCCCGCTGGGGGCGGCTATTGGGTGGAGATTGCAACCTTAAGTCTTCCAGTGACTACGGTGGGCCTGGCCTAGCCCTATGATTTTCATGGCGGGTATCTAGCATGGTCAGTTCGGTAGGTCAGAACTTGTCATGTAGACAATTATCTCAAAAAGCGATCAAGTCTAAGCAAACTGGCTGATCTGCAATTTGGTTGTCGCCAAAGAAATGGCTCAATGATAGCCGATCGGGAGGAAGATGTGGGTCAGCGGTGGGTGTAGAAACTGGTGCTGTGGCTATCCTTCCATTGGGTCAGAATGTGGTGGCCCTATACTCTGAACCGAACCGGCTGAGAAATGGCATCTGAGCTCGACTGTTCCACCGCGGCAATCAGTCGAACGTTCCAGTCCACTTCATCTCCACATGTGCATAATATGGCTAGATGTGAAAGCGTTGATATGATTGGATGGCAGATATAATTTGTTGGCCGCCGAACCCACCCGGCTTCGGATTTGACAAACCATAACGATTGACGGGGTCTTCATATGCAACCAAACGTAAAGGGGGTAGTATATGTGCTTGAATAATGCATAAAGTTGGTCTAGTGGCGAACGCCTCTCTCTCAAGTAAGGGGAGAACATGAAAATTACTACGTAGGGGGGTTATAGTGTGGTAGGGGAAGGGCCTCCGACCTGGCCTATACTGGGCTACGACCGTCGCGGTGGGCTGAATGAGGAGGGTGAGTGTCCTATACTGCGGGTTCCAATGAGATGGAACGGGTCAGCTCGAATAAAAACAGCATACGGCCCCCTTATTTACCCCCTGAGAGTCAGTAACTTGAGGCGGTGCAGGGGTCACAGAATTTGTCACCTTCTGATATTTACGTGGCAACCTGTCGCCCTAACATGTAGAGGCCAGGAGCGGCAGTATGAGGGGATGGGGTTCGCGGGTCATGTCTCGCAGG
The DNA here is from genome assembly GCA_027575765.1 of Tieghemiomyces parasiticus. NCBI lineage: Eukaryota > Fungi > Kickxellomycota > Dimargaritomycetes > Dimargaritales > Dimargaritaceae > Tieghemiomyces > Tieghemiomyces parasiticus. The sequence goes on from JANBPT010000570.1 coordinate 17,738, forward strand.
GGCATTGTTTTTGCCAACAGAAGCGGTGGCTGCGTTCGGCCAGGGGCAATGGGCTACCTTCTTGGGGCGAAGCTGGATATAGATGCTAGATATAGTTATATTGTCAGACGCTCGAAGATGACTAGTGACTCCCGACCGATTTGAGTGGAAGCATCCCTGATGGTCCCTAAACGGCGCGTGAATAATAGCGATGTCGGTTTATTGCGACTAGTAGATACGCTGGAGTGTCTAGTGCCGAGTCAATGGTCACTCCTGAACTCCGCCATGCAGATGGACCGGTGAAGTGGGCTTGAGAGAGCGAACGTTGGTGCAACAGGCATGGAGAGGGACCTCCAATAGGCCACACCTGTTTCCTCCATGCCCTTCATTCTGGCTAGCCCGATGCGAACCGCTATTCGAATCGCAGCGTCGCCGGGCTCGACTCGTCCATTAGGCGCGCACCGGCGTCAAGGCGGGCTTAGCCAGGTTTCTAGTGAGAAGAGACATCCGCCCTGCTTTCCTTCGTCCCATGTTTACACCTACCTCTTTACGAAGGCCTCGCCATCCCCATGCAACATCCCTTCGTATATAAACCCAGAGCCAGTACACCCATCGTGATTCGACACCCCCACACATCAGTCTCATCTGCTACCCTGGCAGCATTTCATCTTCCTTATCCCGCACTCCTTTATATACATTAACCTCACGATCACAACGGCCGACTCACCAGGTCTACAACTTATATTCATACATCAATTTCACAAACCATACCTCAACTCACGACCAATCTAGTAATCCTCGAACCGTCATCATGAAGGTCAACGTTATCTGCATCTCAGCTGCCATGCTGGCCGTTCTCTCGGCCCCTGTCCTGTCAGCTCCCATCGATCGTCTTTTCAATGATCTCATCTGCGTCGATGTCAAGGCTCTGAACGATCATGGTCGTCAAGGGTCTGTCTGCAATGATGGCAACGGCGGCGGTAACGGTGGTGGCAATGGCGGCGGTAACGGTGGTGGCAATGGCGGCGGTAATGGCGGTGGCAATGGCGGCGGTAACGGTGGCGGTAATGGCGGCGGTAACGGTGGTGGTAATGGCGGCGGCAACGGTGGCGGTAATGGCGGCGGTAACGGTGGTGGTAATGGCGGCGGTAACGGTGGTGGTAATGGCGGCGGTAACGGTGGTGGTAATGGTGGCGGTAACGGTGGTGGTAATGGCGGCGGTAACGGTGGCGGTAATGGCGGCGGTAACGGTGGTGGCAACGGCGGCGGCAATGGCGGTCACAACGGCGGCGGCAATGGCGGCCACAACGGTGGTCACAACGGCGGCCACAACGGTGGTCACAACGGCGGCGGCAACGGTGGTCACAACGGCGGCGGCAATGGCGGCCACAACGGTGGTCACAATGGCGGCCACAACGGTGGTCACAATGGCGGAAACAATGGCGGCCACAACGGCGGTGGCTACCCTGGCAATGGCGGTCACAACGGAGGTCACGGCGGCGGCGGCTACCCTGGCAACGGTGGTCACAATGGCGGTGGCTACCCTGGCAATGGCGGTCACAACGGTGGTCACAACGGCGGCGGCTACCCTGGCCATGGCGGCCATAACGGTGGCGGCTACGATGGCCGCGGGCATGAGCACAAGCAGGAAACTCACCAAAGCCACAGCCAATATGAGTCGAACCAACACAACCATGCCGAAGAATATGTCCGCAAGTGGTAATCACCCTTTACCATATGTTATCCCAACTCATTCCTTCTCATTCTTCATTTATTAGCGACCGTGATCACTGTCATTTCCCTTCTTTATTGCGTATGTTCAACTTAATGGTCTTGGTATTGAATCACCGATCTTTGCATTATTAAAATCCTAGACCACAATACCACATTACTAAGGGCCACCACTAAGTTTCATATTTAGAATTAAGTACATTATTACCTAGTGAGAAGCTTGATCGAGCTGAAATGATTCGCAGGTGACTTATCAGGTTAAACGAGGTGCGTATATGAGTATTTATTTCATTGAATTTATCTCTGTCGGACATAGTATTATCATTACTCGGCCCAAGGGTTTAGCGTTATGTGTAAGGGTACCACATATTTTCAGACAACTAAATCTAAATGCATATATAATAAAGTTTCCGCCACTCTGTACCACTCGGCAAGCCCTTTCTATCCAACTATTAAACCAGGCACCCGAGTCATTTGGCCGGAGCTTTGATAACTCCGATCGCCAGGCGTCTATAACTTGCCTTCACCAGGGTGAACTTCTCATCCCTCAGCCGCTGTTTGATATTCCTGTACAGCCAGAAGGCACAAGGAGCCTGATCAGGACTGTAGAGAGGGGCCAAAAGAAGTTTGAGTTTAGAGGTATAAACGTAGGTCTGGGTAGCTGCAGCACAATGTGGTGGTGCATTATCATGGTAGAGTCGTGGAGAGTAATGGTTCAGACTTCCACGTGCCTCCACTCAGGCCTAGACCATGGGCTTCAGCCCGTACTCTACATAGAGTTTGGCAGAGAGCTTGACACTCAGGTGTAGTAGGCCACGCCTGGTGAAATAAATGGTCAGCATCACCTTGGGTTTGGTATAGCCTTGGTGGGTCTCAGTTGGGATAGGGCCACCATTAGGGCACCACCTCCGGCGATTGGAGCCAGCAGGTGGTCACTGGCTCTGTTGAACTCCTCCAGGAACTCGATGGGAAAACGTACCCGCTGATAGTACTGGTCATCCGTAAGGGTGTGGGGGCCAGTGATTGAAATGGCTGTGCAATCCCAGGTCCCTATGCAGGACATTGCGCATGGTACTAGGGGAAACATGGCAAGCCCAGGCCAGCTGCTCAGCATTAAGTTGAAGGCCTTCCCCCAGCCATCTCAGGATCATGTCCCCATAATGTTCACCAAGGCTGCTCGATGGGCAGCCAGAACAAGGGACATCTGCAAAAGCGTGGTGACCTGCGTGAAAGCCAGCCAGCCACCTGTAGATAGTGGAGTGGCTAGGGGCAGCCGGGTCCAGCTTGGAAACCAAAATATTCAGAATAGCATATGCCTTACGGCCCTCCAGCTAGTAATTATACATCACGCCTGGTTAACCTGGGCGGAGTGGGGGAGAGGTGGATTTAAAAATTAGGCATGACGGATGGTTAAAAAATGCAAGGTTTGAAGTCGAAAATGGTTCAATCCTGGAATGGTTTACACCAATCGACTCATCATTCATTACCCTAGGTTCTATCTGAACCTCTGCGATATGAGACCCCCGGCTTAAAAGTCACCAACGATTTGGGTTCACCTGTACTGTAGTGAAAGCAAATTATGAATCCAATGGGTAGGCATGTACTTAGGTGGTTTAGAAAGTGGCCCGTTTGAGAGGCAGCCAAGCTTGGAGCTGGGATGGAGAGGGCACCTTCTCGACCCACTCCTTGTCCGTGGATGCACTCCCTTCACGACCATTCCGTCACAGAGCATCGTATCAGTTAGTATTTAAGTACGTACAACGTTCCTTAGCCTACTCAGTCTCTGTCTTTCCAATAATATCTACTATGGCACCAATACACTTATTTTTCTCTAGTATACCCCGCTGAAATAGGTTGTTATAGAAACTCAAGCATTTTTTCCTCTAAAACTGAGCAAAAACCAATATCCTAGACGCACTTAAAATTTCGGCTATCGGCACCGAACACGGTATCTCGCCGAACTTGCGTCTGACGTCACGCAGATCGGCGTCATGCACTCCCCAGCTGCAATTCTAGCTGGTGGTGTGCTCCTCATTCCCACAATTCCTGCCCACGGGTTATTAAACGACTTGACCTGTCTCGATTCAGATGTCCTTAGCTACCGGAGTCGTATAGCTAGTCTGGTCGAGCGAAATGCCTTCCCAATGTTAATCTCATTGAATCATTGGCTGATGCCGCATTCACGCCTCCGCGCACCCCATGCCATAGCTTGATCCTAATCAATGATGGCCTACCTATTTGGTAGTCTGCATTATCCAAGCTTCACGCTTTTATCCATATCCTTTATCCACTTTCTACAAATCCTTTTTGATAGGCGTTCAATCTTCCTGGTCTTTGAACATTGCCTCCCTCCCAGGCACCGCCACCTCCTATCCTCCCAGGACCTTCTCTTTCTCTACCCTTGCTCTGGCAACTACTTAGCCTCCCTTCTATTCATGCCGGCGCCTGGTCCCGCCACGGCCTGTCGTCCTGGATTCCCCTAGTCTAGGCTGGATAGTTACTTGATTGATGTTGGTCACCATTCAAGTATAATAAGACCTAAAAGTCGCCATTAAATAAACGACAGAATATATCCTGCTTAACAATCCCCAACCCCCAATTTGAAGCTTTCAAGCATATTTTCCGTACTTAGTATGACTTACGCCCATCACAGGTATTAAAGATAATACGTGTGATAATCAGAGGCAAGCTGACTTTGTCCACCTCTGCTGGTAAGGATGTCCCTTCTGTCAACAGCAGCCCTTTAGGCTTCAATGGATAATTTCAAACATGCGGGTGGAGGGGGAATACCGCAAACAGCGCTATAACCACGACCACGAAGGTACTGGTTGGCATGAAGTAACGGCCAACACTAATCGAACCGGGGTTTCAATGTGAACAAAAGTTTCCACAGAAAATTTACGCTCCAGGCCCGTGGGCATTTTCTCGCCACGCCGTGGAGTCTATCCACTTATTGTCGCTTGCCATTGGGAACCATTTGATAGGCCAGCAGCCTGTGCTGTACCTCGTATGTGCCGCTAGACTTGGTTCCGGAACCGCTAGCTCGCCACCTCTGGCGATGAAGGCTGGTGACTTCCTGGGGGCGATAGCCCGTATCACTGATCACCACCGGCTTCATTGATATCGGCAGCTTTGGGGATGCCGGGGTAGAGCGGCTTTGTCAACTGAGCCGAAGAGTGATTTACTACTTGCATGCCACAAGGATTGGAACGTAGCTTGTTTAGGGACGACACATCGTAGCGGTAAGCCACACCATTACCTTTGATTCACGGGCTAGGTGGTGTGAGCAAAATTCAGTGCGAAATAATGGTGGTCTCACGTCCCTCGCTTAGGCTTCCATCCCCGCTCCCCCCTGTTGTATAACTCGAGGCGTACCACTGAATCGCCGTTCAGAACAATATGTCTGTTCATACACCCCTGGCATTCCGGCCACGTACATAGGGGATGTCTCCTTGGTGGCCAACCAGCATGCAGCGGATCGGATCCGAATGGCGGCCAGGGCCTAAAAATTCAATGACAGGGGAGTGGCGGCGGCTCGGTCTGACCCGGGATGCAGCACGTCGTGTACTGCCATATCGAATCCGGGATATCTGCTTCTCTCCGCAACTCTTAGACCACATTCTCGAGGTGGGCTCTGGGGTGTCCCCCAGTCGGGGTGGCTCGGGGGGAGGTGGGCAATGTGCGATATGAGAAGGGGCGGGGGTGGAATGCGGTGCGGCTATGGAACCCGATGAGATACGGTCTCGTGACCGTGCTACGGGCACGCGATGGCGAGCTTGTCGCGGGGCAGCCGTACACAGCACCGGGAGTATGCTCCCAGTACCGGGCCATATAACCTCACGCCGAGTCTGGGCGCAGACTACCCTGCTTCGTCCATGCTAGCGTTCCTATTTCCTTGTCCTTTGTGTCCATGCCGTTAACTTGCGCCGGCCGGCTTAGCATACAGTGCCCTGCGTCCCAACTTTACCACCTTCTTGCATATCACCTATCCCCCGTATATGCTCGACCTGCCTTGGTCAGCTGCACCTCCTACCACCCTTCTTGCGTAGGTGCGTGGTCTTTGCTTACCGATATCAGCCAACTGCGCTATAATCACCACCTTCCATTCTCTCTTTGTCGCCCGGTTCACGGCCCATATCTGACTGCAAGGCTTGCACCGCCGTCCACATTTAACCGCCTGCCTTCGCAACCGAGTCGAGGTACTACCCACTGGTCCATACAATATATTGTCCATCCCGCACCGGTTAGCTGTTCCTTTCAGTCGTTACACCTTACGTCACCTTGTCTGCACACCGGAGTCCCGTTTACTAAGATGGCCCTATCCCGAAGCGCCAAAGTGGGGATCGTACTGGCCTTTAGCGCCGCCTTCTTCCTACTGGAAATCATCGTCGGCTACGTTGCTGGTTCCGTGGCGCTTGTGGCAGACTCGTTCCACATGCTCAACGACGTCCTCGGTTTTGTGGTCGCCTTGATTGCCATGCGTTTGGCCACGCGGCGGTCACCAGGTTCGTGCTATACCTACGGCTGGGGCCGTGCTGAAGTGCTCGGCGCCCTGATCAACGCCTCCCTCCTGCTCGGCCTGTGTCTGACCATCTATATCCAGGCTATCCAGCGCTTTTTTGAACCCACTCCAGTTGACTATCCGCAGTGGATGCTCGCAGTGGGCTGTGCCGGTCTGGTCTTCAACTGCGCCGGTATCTTCCTGTTCCGCGACGCCCATGCCCACGCCCACGGTGGTCGCGGGTGCAGTGGTCATGCGCATAACAGCGCGGCCCCGGCCGTCCAGCACCACGCCCCATCTAATCCCAAAGACAAGGACGAGACGTTGGGTGATGGCACCGGTGGACAGGCCCCTACCGCTGGGGCCTCACACTCAATTATCCTGATCAGGCCTTCCTTGGCTGACACGGCGGCCAGTCTACCCCCGTCGGCCTGCTCACTGCCTTCCACAGCCACTTCGACCCCGGTGAAGGACTCTAAGGACAGCGCCCAGACATCCACTTCCGTCGAGTACACCCCGTTGTCCAATACAGACTCCCCAGCCACATGTCCGACCCTACCCGACCACCAGCAGGGCGAAAATGACTACGCCCACGGTGGCCACCTCAACATGCGCGCTGTGTTTCTCCACGTGCTGGGTGATGCCCTGGCCAACGTGGCCGTAATCATCACGGCTCTCGTGGTCTGGTTCTCCGACAGCCCCCATCGACACTACGCCGACCCAGTAGTCAGTATCCTCATGAACACGGTCATCGTGTACTTTACCATCCCACTTGTCCTGTCCGCGGCACGCATCCTACTCCAGTCCGTACCTGAGTCGGTGTCATTGGCGAGCTTGCGTACGGAACTCCAGAGCTTGCCCCAGATCCGCTCCATTCACGACCTGCATGTGTGGCAGTTGCTTGACAAGCAAATCATTGCCTCTGTCCATGTCACGGTGCCCCCGTTCCTTGGTGAGGTCGGGGTTACTAAAATGACCGAGTCTGTCGTAGCCGTCATGCACCGTCATGGGATTCATTCAACTACCATCCAGCCCGAGTTTGCGCCGGCCGTGGATAGCTGTGCGGGCGGAATGAAAGTCCCATGTCGCGTACGTTGCGTGTCGACGTGTACGGCAACGACCTGTTGTCCTGCCGATCAAGATGGATCTATCCCCCATTAAACGCACTCGTCTCAGCGAGTACGAGATCCTACAGGGGTGCAAATCACTCGGTTTATGATACTCTGTATTCTATATGTTGTCCACTTCGGTATGCCAATTATACCTTGATAATAATCCCCCCCCCCACATGTCCTATTAAATGGTCAGGTTCCTATCACGGTAGTACCATCACCCGTGCTCTGATCAGGTGGCATCGTGCAGTGCTCGGCCAGATAAGGGATTCCGGCGCCTCCGACTAGTCAGCTGGGTGGTATTTTTAGACCGTGTTGGCTCTACCCTCCGACCAGGGGCATGGTGGGGAAGAAAAGGGGGAGGTGGGTGCTGGCAGCCGGAATAGGCACGGCCAAGGAGAGTAAGGAGCACAAGGTATGCGGGCAGGTGGGGCCGTCGTTAGTCAACCTGCAAACAGGGGTCTCCTCATGCTGCCATTCTTCTAATGGGACACCTGATGTCATGGGAAGGTGTGGAGGGACTTGACCCAACCATGAGTATCTGATAAGCCCACAGTAACTAGGCCAACAACGTCACACGCCATGGCCTTCGAGAGCCCTCCTCGACTCCACCTGGCTCCGCTGGACCCCCACTAAACATTCAGGCATAACCTTGGCCAGGCCAGTAGACGCCGTGACTCCCAGCTTTGCCGAGAACCCTAAACATGCACCTGCTCCCTAGGGTAGGCTGCCCGCGCGGGCAATCAAGCCACTTTCCCTCCGCCACTCATATCACCCCCAGGAACGGACCCCTCCTCTCTCATTTCAACCGGTCGCGCACCTCCGCATACCCGGAATCTGCCAACCAGGCTCCGTTATTTACTTGTAGCGCCCCCAGTAGGCCAGTTGGGTTTCATGCACTACATCCTTTACCTCGCCGCCACACTGTCTATCCTTTCGCTCCTCACCGCCACCACGCTTAGGCTTCGCTCTCTGGGCCAGTTCCGCTCCTCCCTTCAGCCGCAGCGCATACAGCGGCGTGTGTCTGCCCCCTTTCACTGTTCAACCACCAGTGTCGCCCGGCGCCTATCTCCTACTCCTGCTCCCTTGTGGCCTCGCCCTCGCTCTCTACCTCCATTGTAGCACTGAACCCCAGGTCCTTTATCTCCCTTACTGAGCCCCCCCCCTTTAAGACCGCTCCCCTTTACTTGCCACCTGGGTTGCCGTCGCCATTGAGCCATCTTTCTTTCACGTCGCGGGGCAGCCGGATTTCCACTTACTTTTCCTGACCCACTTGCAACTTACCTCACTTTCCTTTAAATAGCGCCGTCTTCCGTCAGGGATCACTCCTCTTACGCCTCCCCCCTCCGCATTCTACCCCATACTCCTTCCACCACATTAACATATTTGTACTTTTAGTTCTCCCCAATCTTCTGCAACGCTCAGTATCCGAACTTTTCGCGTCTCTCTACGCATTTCGAGCTCTTTCCTGACATAACCGCCCCCAGCGAGTGTTTACCATGGCGCTCTCTCGTACCGTCAAGGTCAGCATCGTGCTGAGCTTCAGCATCACGCTCTTCCTGCTGGAGGTCATCGTGGGCTACGTGGTTGGGTCTATCGCTCTAATTGCCGACTCGTTCCATATGCTCAATGACATCTTAGGCTTCGTTGTCGCCCTGGGCGCCATGCGGTTGGCTAAGAGTAGCACCTTCGGACCGCGGTACACCTACGGCTGGAAGCGCGCCGAGGTCCTGGGCGCCCTTATCAATGCGGTCCTACTCCTGGGTCTCTGCCTGACCATTTACATTGAAGCCATCCAGCGCTTCTTCAATCCCACCCCCATCGAAAGTCCTCTGTGGATACTGGGCGTGGGCTGTGCTGGGTTCCTGTTTAATGTTGTAGGAATGTTCCTCTTCCAAGACGCCCACGTCCATGGTGCGGGCGGTTGCGGTGGGGGTCACTCGCATAGCCAAGTCGTGCCTCCCAGTCCCGCTGGCGCGACCGAAGCCCTCGGTCATGGCCACGCTCACAGGCACGAAACTTGCCCGTCAGCTGACAGCCAGACCCGCCTGCGTAACGACGAAGATACTTTAGAGGGTGAGAGTAGCAGCGACGAGGTAGACGGCACACCCGAACTCCGTCAGACCATCATCTCGGTGCTGCCTCCCAACGACCGCTACACCTTGAACCACCCGGGCCGCTTCCAGGAGTCTATCATTGACGCCGCCGCGAACCTCAGTGCCTCCTTCCGCGAACGGTCTTACCCACGTCTCGCCTCTGCCACTGGCAGCGACCGCCGGCCGAGCGCCTCCTACGATGCGGTTGGCCCTCATACCCCGCTGTTGCACGGTAGCGGTACGTCCCGCACGCACGTGTCCATTCCGTCCTACCACGCCACATCTGCAGGTACCCCGGAGGATGGCACGGTGGTGGCTACCACTCCGACGTCTCGCCTACCTGATCCGGCTGTGTATTCGGAATTAACTGGCGGAGCCAGCCTCGAGCGTGCGAGCACGGCACGCGGTCACAGCCACAGCCACGAGCACAGCGGCAAGGACCATGACCACGGTCATGGTGGTCGACTCAACATGCGCGCGGTGTTCCTGCATGTCCTGGGCGACGCCCTGGCTAACCTGGCGGTCATTGCCAGCGCCCTGATTATTTGGTTGTCGGACAGCCCTTACCGCTTTTACTTTGACCCGGCCATCAGCCTGGTGATCAACACAGTCATTGTGTACTTTACGCTCCCGCTGGTCAAGTCAGCATCCTACATCCTCCTCCAGTCCGTCCCAGAATCGGTCTCCATCGGTAGCCTCCGCTCCGAAATCCGCGGCCTCCCGCACGTCCTGTCGATCCACGAACTCCACGTGTGGCAGCTGTCCGACACCCAGATCATTGGGTCTGTCCACGTGTTTGTGTCCAGGTCGCTGGGTGAGACCGGGTTTATGCAGTTGGCCATCGCCATCAAAGCCATTATGCACCGTCACGGCATCCACTCAACCACCATCCAGCCCGAGTTTGTACCCAACCCGGAACATGTAGAGAATAATATCGAAGCCGCCGAGACCGCCTGTCTCCTCCGGTGCGCCGAGTTTTGCACCACTCCGTCGTGCTGTTTCATTAGTGACCAGAATACCCGGTTGATTGATAGTGGTAGTCCCAGCGATGACGACGATACCGCCTCGCGCGGTTCTGGACTTGACCACCGCCGTCACGACCATCATAGCCCTGATCATGAGCACTAGGAGGGGTGCTGCTAGGCTCCGTTCTCCCTGGCCAGCTTCGTTCATTTTTTTTAAAAAAAAACTATACCCCCACCCATCCTCCTCTTCCTTAGCTTTCAGGGGGAGCTTTTCCCCCTAGTTTCCATTTCGCCCAATTTTATCCGATCCACACTTCTGGTTTGCTACCCGTTCCCCGTTTACTAGGTATCAGTTACGTAAGTCCAGAGTTTTTATCTTATTCTTTCGACGAACCAAATTACGCCAGCAGCGTGCTTGTCTGTGTTGTATAAAATGCTAGCAATGGTAACGCATTGACCTAGAAAGCCCTGCCTCGGTGCATTAGCCACGTAAATGCCTTGTAGGCTAGGCTGAATAAAATGTAACAAAGGCATTTATTCATTGTTGGGCCCTGGGGTTGTTGTAGGCCAACCCACGAAAGGTCCCAGTTGATAATGTCTCCCCAACCACGTGACCAGAAGCGCGGTTGAGGCCACACCCATGGCTGGCCAGTAGGATGTGGCACGAAAGCGTGAACTACAGAGATGGAGAGTAACTCTGCTCAGCCAAAGAAAAAAAAGAAAAAAAAAGAAAATGTCCGTCCAGCCAAGAAAAAAAGTGGTTGACTTGCCCATTCGTAAAGAGAAGCTTCCGCACCCCGAACGTTGACCATATTTGGTTGTTACGGGCCGAGTCGACTGCCTCAAGTGTGCTTTTACCCTCCATAATACGGCCTCCTAACCATTCCGTTTGTCCGCACCAGCTAGCTATCTTCTACCAGTGCTTTCAATTCAGCTCGCCCCACCCTCCCACTTGCCCACCCTCACTTCTTCATACACTAACCGACATGGGTGGTGAAAAGAAGCGTGAAGCCAACCGCCGCAAGGCCGCGGGCGGTAGCGACGGTCTCGGCAACCTGCACCTCAAGGGCGAGAATTTCTACCGCGACCGGGCGAAGGTTCAGCGGCTCAAGATGCTGAATGGCGGCAAACCGATCCGCAACCCGGACGGCAAGATCATCAAAGCGGCGGCCTTCCAAAGCTCCGACGCGCCGGCGGTGGCGCGGGTGGAGCCCAACCGCAAGTGGTTCGGTAATACCCGGGTCATCACGCAGGAATCCCTCGAAACGTTCCGCTCCGAGATGTCGGCCAAGCTCAACGACCCGTACCAGGTGCTGCTTAAGCACGCCAAACTGCCGCTCAGTCTGGTCACGGACGCCAAGGCCCCCGGTGAGGGCACCGTGATGGGGGCTGGGCATATGTTGGAAACCGAATCGTTTGCCCATACGTTTGGCGCTAAGGCCCAGCGGAAACGGCCCAAGATTGCCCAGGCGAGTTTGGAGGAGCTGATGACTACCGTTGATCAGGTCCAGGAGAAGTATACGGTGGCTAGCGACGGTCAGTTGCTATCCAACCAAATTACAGATTATGTCGACGAGGCCCGTGACTGGGTGTTCAATGCCGGCCAGTCTAAACGTATCTGGAACGAGCTATACAAGGTAAGGCCATGCTTCGGAATCCGAGACAGACTGCACCTTTTTTTTTTTTTTTTGGATCAAGACTGGTCTCGTTCGAAGCAGTTGTAGTTGTAGACCCTCTCCATCTCTCCCTTCCTTTCTACTGCCTGCTTCCTTCACTGAAGCTACCTTGCCCGTATTTTGTTTACCCGACACTGGGATACTTACCTTCCGACTCCCTTATCCCACTCCACGTCCCACTTCCATCGTGACAGGTCATTGACTCCTCCGACGTTGTAATCCACGTCTTGGACGCCCGCGACCCGATGGGCACGCGGTGTAAAAACGTTGAAAAGTACCTCAACAAGGAAGCCAAGCACAAGCACCTCGTGTTCCTCCTCAACAAGGTTGACCTGGTACCCACGTGGGTTACGGCCCGCTGGGTCAAGCTCCTCTCTAAGGAGTACCCTACCCTGGCCTTCCACGCCAGCATCAACAATTCATTCGGCAAGGGGTCCCTCATCCAGCTGCTTCGCCAGTTTGCCAAATTGCATTCCGATAAGAAACAGATCAGCGTAGG
>JANBPT010000571.1:0-30287 GCA_027575765.1 Tieghemiomyces parasiticus
TTACAGCTTAACCTCTCTTTTATAATAATTTCTTTTCTTTATTATCGATTGCCAACGACCAACGACGTCATTACAAAGGGACATTGAAACCAATCACAACACAACAGAGCAGCCATTGTAGTATAGTGGCAGTACGTCGCGTTGTGGCCGCGCTGACGCTGGTTCGATTCCAGCCAATGGCAATTGTTTTATCCCGGTGTAGATTATTCGTGTTGTGTTATACGCACTTTCCAGTGATAGTAACATTTATCGTTAATTCTTATCTTGTATCCTAGCTGCATTTTTCTCTGAGCGGTTTATAGTCGATTTTTATCCACTTCTTTAAGGTAGTGGTCTGTTGTTTCTGGTATGCTTTCCGTTACCTCTAGGTTAATGGGCCCACCGGCCGGGAAACCGTCGCTGCAGCGATTTCTGTTTTTTTTTGTCCTCCTCCTACCACTCTATAATTGGAAAACCATGAATTCCTTACCATGGGGTCGCCAAAGTCTCAATTGGCTTGAATGGGTAGCATTCGCGGCATATACAGCAAAGCCACCGACAATTATTCGAAAAGACGGACAATCTCGGTCCTGCGCGTAGTTGGAGGGGTGGACATCTGGGCGGTAGAGATAATTCTGAGACCGTGAGGAGGACAGATGTGGAGAGGGTCGACACAGGCGGAGAGGAGGAATATCGGGGGACGGTCACCCTGCCAAGACGGCTGCGTCCGGGCCCGCGTTGGCCTGGGACCTCCGCCGCGCCCCGTCATATAGTCCATTTCCACCCCTCCGTATCCATCCTCCTTTCTCCCCTTTCGCGACCGTCGGCGCTTCGCAGGTAGTAACCTTACCTCGGCGGCCGTGTGGATCGGGCCTCGTCATTATTATTGGTGCCGACAAGCAACGATAGCTGAAGGTTTCGCGTTTGGCCCCCGGCGAATGGATTAACTTGTCTCGCGCTCTCAGCCTGGACGTGGTGAAGGGGCCAATGGCTTTGCGTATACGGCAATTGTGTGTCCTCCTCAGCCTTATTCTCGCCTTGCTTCCGCCATTTATCCACCATTGCACTCTGCCATATGCACCCTCTCGCGCTCCGTCCCTGCCCGCCCCATTCTCTCTCTTTCTCTGTATATATATACTGCTGTATCCGCTTGCCTCTACTCCAACAACTACATCCTCACCTTTGCTACTGGCGCTCTACTCTTGTAATTGCCTGCCTACGCCTGTCGGGCTTTCCCTTCCTGCCGCTTCTGTGTATATTTTTCGCTTACCCTCCATCCCCTGTGAGCTTTTGCTCAGACTGACCAACTCTGCCACCACGTCGTAATTAACCGCCGGCAGCTCATCCCACTCCAACCCTCCGTTGTATTGCCCAAACGTTCGCCCACCGCAGCGCTAACCTTGTAACCCGCCTCCTCGAGACTGATTCAGTATCACCTCCCGGATTCCGCCCCTAACCAATTAGCGCACCACCGGTCAAATATTCACCACCTTTTCCGGGGCCACATAACTATACTGCGACCAACCTACTTTACTATCTATCTCACCATGAAATCGCCGCTCGTCACTGCCCGTCTGCTGCTGGCCACCACTTTTGCCTTGACCCTGGCTGCCCAGATTATGGGGGCCCCTATGCCAGAGGACTCGATCGACCCTGCTAACACTCCGGTCGAGGGGACGATTACGAATGGTGCCAGCAAAATTATAGCCGGCGTTCTGACCCCCGTGATTGTATTGAAGAACGGTGCCTCGGCCATCGGTGATGGAATCAAAGGTCAGGTTGATCGTATCAAGTCCGGGGTGAAGAGTGCCACCGAGACCATTACCCAACCCTTCGACAAGGCAAGTGAGGAGGCCAAGGCCGTGTCCCAACAGACCGTGCAAAACGCCGCCCAGGCCGCTAATGAAATCAAGGCCGATGCGCAAAAGAAGATCGAAGACGCCGCGACGGCCACTGGTACAAAGTTGATTGAGGCTGGTCAGAAGGTCGCAAGTCAAGAATAATTTGCCCCCGTGCCACATGGAAACTCCGCCAACTATCTATTCCATAACTTTAGGGTCAAATCTCACGTGACCTGTGCCTGTTAATAGCTACCCTTGAGCTTAGCACGTATTTCGTGACCCACCTCGTTTTTCGCGGCACACGATTCGTTTACCTATGTAACTATACCTCTACCTTGATCAAATCCCCGCCTACTATGTTTTCCAATAAAAGATTTTGCCCTATTGCCCTGAATTAGCTGTCTGGGGACAATGTATTTTTTAACTTGCCAAATGCGCGGATCTGACCTCCCCAAGAGAGGGGGTGAGGTTATTGTCCCATAGACAAGGGCCACCCTGTTAAATCGGCCCCCATGCTGCACTGAATTCCCAAGGAATTCAATGGCGACCAATATAGCCGTTTCTCCTGAGGAGAAGTAATAAACCCATACGGTATGGGTCGATACTACCCATCTGCCGGTCAATCGGTGCATCCCGGCTGTCTGACGTAAAATCCGTTAACCGTCATAAGCATCCAATGTGACCCTGCGGGTGGCTCTGAGTAATGCATGTGCCATACAGCTGGAATGCCATAGTAGTGACTGGTATGTGGCCACCCACGATTATGTAGCCAGGCCAGTCGAGTTGGACCCAATGTCCCATAGTGACTGCGTGGATTGTGAAAATACATTCTGTAAAAATATTTTGAGCAGACCATTTCCAAGAGAATCATCGGATAAGTGCGTCCCTAAAGGGATTGATACGGAGACAGGCACTGGAGGGAAGGAGGCTACAACAGGGATCAGCCAGGTTGGTATTCACCCAACTCCGTTGAGTCGTGTACCCTTAAGAATAGTAGCTTGCGCGACAGCAGGTCAGTAGCCGAGTCCTGGCCACATACATGGCGAACTGATCTTTCAGATGATCGGCTGGGAGGGGGTGCACTGGGGTCTCCTACCGCAGCCGTAGCACCACAACAGACGAGAAACAGTTGATGCGCAGAACCCAGTCATGATAAAAAAGGGGTATTATGCTAACCATTGAGCCTAGACCGTTGTGGCGTCCTACTCAGGCGACCTGGATGTGGCTCTGGTTGACGGCTCCAAAGTCTAGGAGTACAACTACAATGTTATATTTGCATCACAGACAATGGTATACGGCAATAGGGTGGTGTTGACTTAGGATTCGCCATTGCTGTAGGCCAGGTACTTTTGTTACGGCACATCATCCAATCTCCTGGTCGACCGAGGGGAAAAAACAACTGGATTGATGAGAGCCTCTTGTTCCCCCTCCCCGCGACGGCCTAGAAAGTCCTCGCAGCCCTCACGACGTTTCACAATGACTACACATGCCTTGTGGGGGGAAAGGACGAGAACGCATGCGCTGCCGGGTTTGTATCTGCTGGCAAGAAGACGGGTTCCAATTATCCCCAACAAATACATCGGTACGGAGTTGTGGCCATTATTATTATTGTCGGGTATTTCACTTACCGCACCTAGTAACTGTACTTGAAAATAAAAAACTAACCGACGGCTAATGGGCTGATTACTTTTTCCACTTCGATTCACTGGCCCGATTTCGGCCCGTGACCTCCTGTCGTTTAGCATCGCTAGGACCAACCAAACATGTTCGGCTGCTTACCCGCCCGCGGGTGTCCTCTCCACCGATCACTAGCCAACCGAAGAATAGTGGAGGCTTATCGGGCTCGATACTGTACCTGCTTGGCGTTCCAAATAATGGAATTTCTAGCCGTTATATGGGAACTGGTCCTCAATTTTAATAAGAAACGTCGCCATTTTAATTGCTTATCCCCACAGAGGTGACTTATTTAGCTGCATTCGGGTCCATTCTTTTAGCCATTAACGGAGTGGGCCAAATTGCTTGCCCATTTAGGTCGAACTAGTTGAAGGGACCACCCTGACAACTTTGCCGCGATCAAGCCTATAGGGTGTTGTACCATGGGGAAGCGCGAGGATATTGGTAGGCAGGGCGGATCACTTCTGACGGCCCCAACCGACCATGCGGCCTAAAATAGGTATAGTAGTGGACCGGTGGCGGGGTGATTTAGGCGTCTAGACCACTGGTGGGGACATGCCCTACCTGTTCCTGACTACTGACCCATGCCATGGGTTTATTAAACCACCTCCACCTCTAAACGCATCGTTGGCAAAGGGTAACAGCATAGAGCACGCCTTGACTATTGCCCATAAGTTAAAGTCAACGCCAAAATTACCAAGTGGGTCATAATGCCATCATGGGTTTTTCGACTAGAAAGCTATCCACTCTACTACATAAGCGATTTATGGGTCACCAGTTGAGCGTGATGAGCCAGATTCGGTTGCGGTCAACCTTAAAAGTATCCATCAAACTGACCACCCCAGTAAATTTAAATGGAGACTTTGAGAAGCCCTTAGGAAGCTCTACTGCAGGCCATACCGATTTATTGGAGAGCGTATCAATTGGCCGCGGCTACCCGCCGGCACAGCCACATGCCCCCCCCAGTCAAACCGCTTAGGTCGGAATCCCTTGCTTCACCAATGACATGGGGGAGTTTAGGGCTCAAGAAATCGCCGCACCAATAGCAGGGCAGATAGGCCAGATAACGGGGTTACACAAGGCGAGGGCCTGACAGAGGGGGTGCGGTAGGGGACTGTTCCACCAGTCAGACAGGGTAATGGCGGATGAGACAGGTGGCTTATTTTTTTGCATCGAAAACATCCCGGTACACATCTAACCAGGGGCCCCACCAAAAGGGGCGTAGAGTAACTGAAAGAGCCAAATAGCCGCTGTCGCCGCAGCCAGAACGGTCTCTGCCACCTTGCCAAAGTGTCCGACCCCAACCTCATGATCGTCACACTCCAACAGCCCATCCCGGAGGCGGTTGGTATAAAGGCGAGCGGCCCCGCTCACTTCATCCTGGCCCTGCTCACTTTCCAAACCCCGCGTACGGATTTTTATGTGCAAAGAGCCACGCCAGGGCCGCGCAGTCAACCGTCAACCGCCTATTTTCCTAATCACGCACTCCCTTTACTAAACAGAGCCCTCCGTAGGCTGCGTTCTGTCTCAAACTCTTAACCGCGGTATACTACAACCGCCGTCCGCTGTCTCGCCAGGCCGCGAGCACCCGGCTCCCTACGACCTTTCGTCTTGTTGGCAAAGGGTCATCCCGCCCCACCCTCGACTCGACTCCCCCCTTCCCCGTGCCTCTTCCGCCCCGCCCCCGCTGCCATGGCCGCCCCTGCAACGCCACTGCCATGGAAGCAGGTGGGGACCCTCTGCCTGCTCCGCCTGACGGAGCCCATCAGCTTCTCGGTGCTGTTCCCGTTCGTCTACTTTATGGTGCGCGACTTTGACACGACCACCGACCCCAAGGTCATTGGCTTCTACGTCGGCATCGTGGCCTCGGCCTTCTCCTTCGCCCAGCTCACCACTAATATGTTGTGGGGCGCTGTGTCGGACCGCATCGGCCGCCGTCCCGTGTTGCTCATGGGCACCATGGGCACCATTCTGTGCTCGCTGGCCTTTGGCTGCAGCCGGTCGCTCGGGTGGGCTGTGGCCACCCGCGTGATCTGGGGCGCCCTCAACGCCAATGCCAGCACTGCCAAGACCATGATGGCCGAGATCACCGACGAGACTAATCAGGCCAAGGGCTTCAGCCTGCTCCCGCTCTGTTGGAACCTCGGCACCATTGTGGGTCCCGTGATTGGCGGCCTGCTGGCCCGGCCCGCCGAGAACTTTCCTGGTCTGTTTGGCCACATCGAACTTTTCCGTGCGTACCCGTACATGCTACCGTGCTTGATTTGCTCGATCTTTGGCGTTGCTGCCTGGCTATCTGCCTTCTTTTTGCTAGAGGAGACCCTGCACTGCAAACTACTGACGGCCACCGACCCAGCGTCCTCTACCACGTCCTGTACCGTCACGCCGGCACACTCCCGTGGCGACAGCGCGAGTGTTACCAGCAACGATGACGACGGCGAGGACAGCGGCCTACGAGTCCTCAATGGTAAGCCCCGGTATCTCACTGAGGAGCAACAGCCCCTGCTGGGCCCACCGACCTCCCGACCCAGCTACACCACCGTCGTGGCTTCCTCCTCGACCACCCCGTCACCGGCGCTGACGGCCAACCGCGCCAGTGCCGACACTTGCCCGGGCACGGACGTCGCCGAAGAGGGCCCCACGCGCCGCCAAGGCACTGTGGCCTCGATCGTGGCAGCCCTCCGCGGCGATACCGTCAAAGTCGTGGCCGGGTACTTCGGCCTGTCCTTACTAGCCGGCATGATGGACGAGATGTATCCGGTATGGTCAGCCACCACTCCGGACCTTGGCGGTCTAGGCTTCTCGGTCCGCGAGCTGGGCCTGACGCTATCCTTCTCGAGCTTTGTCGTCCTCTACGTCCAGATCTTCGTCTACCCGAAGGTCCAACCCCTTCTAGGCAGTATCCGTTGCTTCCGGATCGGTATCCTGTCCTTCGCCGTCGTCGGCCAGGTCCTCCCGGCCCTCACCACTCTGGAACGCATCCTCCATCCTCTGCCGGACGACGGCACGGTTCCGCCCCTGAGTCCAGTCACCTGGGTCATCCTTATCGTCGCCCTGATCGTCCGCGTCATCGCTGGCACACTCACCTTCACCAGCGTTAACCTACTGGTCAATAACTCCGTCGCCGACCGTCAGGTGCTCGGCACCGTCAACGGTTTCGCGCAGAGTATGGGTGCCCTGGCCCGCGCTCTCGGTCCACTCACCGCCGGTATAGTCTGGAGCTGGTCGTTGCTGCACGACTATCCATTCCCGTTTGACTACCACTTCATTTTTCTCCTGATTACCTTGGTCGGGTTCGCCACCTACGCGGTTTCCCGCACATGGCACCCGCGTATCAACCAGCGCCAGTTTGCCCTGCTTAAGCGGGTCCCCAGTACCGACTCGGCGGCCAGTGTGTAGCGAGAACTCCCGACAGGCACCCGCATCATGGACAAGGGCCAACCTTCGTCTCCCTTCCCCGAAACGCTGACTTGCCGCTCTACGCCTCGGCGCCGCCGGCCTTTCCTGCGCTGCTTTTCGTGCTCGACCAGTATCGAGGGGCGCACTTCTTGTTGTAATACACCCTATGTACATTCATAAATATATCATTTCACATACGCCTCCAAATTCCGAATCGGAGGTCAATAAGGAAGCAGCGACGTGGCGTTCTTAGGGCGATTCGAAAGTATTTTATTCGGTGTGGTTGCTAGACTAGACTCCGGCGTATTGGGTCGCTTCTTCAGCCGTGGTGAATACCGGTACACTGGGACACCCAACTATGCTACTCTTGGAACTAAGGCCTTGTACGCGGCTAGTAGGTTACCGACCTTCCCCCCTTCCCCAAGCACTAGCACATTCAATCCATACTAACTACTGCGCATCCAAGCTGCTTAGCACTTCGCCCCATTACCCCTCAACCGCGCAATCCAGGATCCCGAAACCCTTGGCATCCTAATAGTCGATTTTTGGCAACTCCTGTCGCGCATTCCGGCCACTCTTCACGCGGCCTACTCGCCCGGCGGTAACCATGAGCACCATTTACAATCAAGAACCGGCCACAAGGTAAGTAACTAGTACTTGCCTGTCTCCCGGCCGTTAGACCCGCCTCGGTTGCGACATCCGCGGCAGTGACTGCCAGTACGCTAACTTTCCACCCACCGCCCCGATAACCCCCCGCTCACCATGTTCACCTCTACCGTAACTTTTGCTTCGCCAGAGGGCAGGTGACTTTGAAGACCACTGTAGGTGATATTGAACTGACCTTCTGGACCAAGGAGGCGCCCAAGGCCTGCCGGAATTTCGTGCAGCTCTGCCTCGAGGGCTACTACGACGAGACCATCTTCCATCGTGTGGTATCCGGGTTCATCGTCCAAGGTGGCGACCCCACCGGCACGGGTGAAGGTAAGTTAATGCCCGAGAAGGGGACGGGAGGTGCGGGTTCCGTCAGCCTAGTAGCTACGAAGGATCATGTTTGGGTACCACACAGGGCACTAACGTGTATCACCACCAATCTTCCTCTCCCCTCTGCATACTACCCTTTTTCGACAGGCGGTGAGTCTATCTACGGCGAACCATTTAACGATGAGCTCCACTCGCGTCTCCGCTTCACGCGGCGCGGGCTCCTGGCCATGGCTAATGCAGGCAAGAACGACAACGGGAGTCAGTTCTTTATCACGCTGGACCGCGCGGAGGAACTGCAAAATAAGCATACCATCTTTGGCACAGTAAGTCACGATGAAGGACGGTGTGCCTCCGCTCTTTACACTAGGTCAGTATTACAACCCCAGTATGCCTGGGTTCGTTTCGAAAGTAACTGACCGAATTTAGCCTGATCCGATTCATGACCCTACATACCCGACCCTTTCTACAGGTGGTGGGCGACACCATTTTCACAGTGCTCAAGATCGGGTCGATGGAGACCAACGACGACGAGAAGCCACTCGTACCGCCCCGAATCACAGAAGCCGTCGTCGAAGACAACCCCTTCCCGGACATTGTACCTCGTATCACGGCCGATGAACGGCGACACATGCGTCAGCGGCAGACGGAGGAGGAGTCTGATCCGCGCCGGCGGCGGAAACGGCAGGGAAAGGCCGTGAAGAACCGCAACCTCCTCTCTTTTGGCGCAGGCGGAGAGGAAGGAATCAACACTGCTGAGGACAAAGGGGCGGGAGCAGAGGAAGAAGGGGGTGAAATAGGCCCCTTTAGCGGCGGAACGGGAAAGCAGGCCTCGACCTTCAAGATGCGTAGTATGCACGACCTCGTCGTTGACGACGCGCGCCTAAGCAAGACTGCCAAGGCCGAGCGGCGAGGGACTGATGTCCCCACCAAATCGGTCAAGCAAGCCGCACCGCCGGCTGCCGACAACGCGGAGACGCCACCGTCGACAAAGACAGATACCGACTCCACCGCTCGGGTAGTGGAGACCAAGGACGAAACAGCCGGATTGCTAAGTCAGGAAAGCGAAGTGCCAAAGAAGGCACTCTCGTCGAAACGCTCGACAGCCAAGTCCCTTCTCGACGGGTACACCAAGCGCAAGGCCCTGCTGAAGAAGGATACGAAGGGTAGCCACGAGGACCAGGTAGGTTTCGAAAGGCAATCCAAATGGTTGAATATTCAAACTAGCCAGAAGGCGCGGGTGTGGGGTTGTAACTTTTTTTTACCGGTTCCAGACGGGCAACACTTGACTTGGACTGGGATGTTACCCGATATCCGTCCTTTTCAAATCCAGAACACACACTTACCGTACGAACCCCGCCTCTCTCACCCCCTCCCTTCCCCGACATACTGTATAGCTCCTGAATCGACTGGCCTCATTTCGTCAAAAACTACAACCCGGCGGCAAAGGGATTAAACGCGACCGACCTGACCCTGAGGCCGCGGACAACCCCGAGTGGCTACGACACCGCCTGGTATTCGACAAACCGGACACAGGGCGCAAGGCGACTCCTGGTGAGGGTGGAGACCATATCGACGACTACGTAGTCCTTGACGCCAAGCGGCGACCCGGGCTCGACTAACTATAAGCCACGTTTCTCTTTAATATATATATAGGGCAGGTATCCCGGCTGACGCAGTGTAATAACGCTGGCCGTATGGAGTTGATCTGGCAGGCAGTAAACGCACACAATGGATGTTCGTACTAGGCAAGAATGAGGGCTTGTAATTAAACACGGGCATTGGTTGCCTTCTACTAAGTACACTGCCGTTGAAAGGACCGTTGAGGCGTTACCAATATTGGGAGATTCGAAGGCCAGCGTTCCGAAGACTACGGTGGGTCCTATCAGGTGACTGAGGTGTCGATCATGATGGCTGGGTCAGGCCGAAAATTAATCGCTCCGTGATTGGTCAGCTTTGCCCACGACGCGTCGGGCCACTGGGTTTGAGCCTCCGATACCCCACCGTCGGCCGCTTTAACCTTCCGAGCCAGCGCGTGTTTACGCGCCAGGGGTGGAAGGCGGGGAGGGGAAGTGCGCGGGGACTGAGCACGACCCGGGCGGTACGCGTGCGCGCCGTAACTATCCACACCCAAAATCTCAATGCCTTCGCTCTGTCCGCCCCCCCACCGCACGCCGGAAACAGGCGGACCTTGCAGCGACTGTATAAAAGTATCCGGGTCGGGCCGCCTCCGCACCGCTTGGTATGCGTATTTAGTTGTTGTTTTTGCTACTACCCTGTCATTACTACGCCGCCACACCACCTGGTACTATTCGGCCTTGCTGACCCTTTCACCCTACTCTGCCTTGGCATACCCGTCCAACGTCCTTCTCCACGACGCATCTCATCCCCTCTCGATTCCTAGTCTACAGGTAAGGCCGCATTCCGTTCGCAGGAACGCGTCGCGACCGGGGAGGGGGGGAAGCTGCCCGCCCGAGCTACCGAATCAAAAACGCCTGCCGCTCTAGCGGGGGACGCCCTGGTTGCAGCTGTGGCCGGGTTAGGTGCAAGGGTTTTGCCTCCCCCACCGCCACCCCGCTCCTCATTCGGACCGAAGTTGGGTGTAGCGAGCGTCCACGTCTCCGCCGGCCTGTCTACCAGCAGGCCCTGGCGCATACGCCGCCTTGGCTGACACTCATCTTCCCCCGCACCGTATCGCCCCACCCCCCGTCCACCTCTTAGCCTGCATACCGTCGCCATGTCGATCAAGAAGTACTGGTTCAAGGACGCCTTCTTCACGTCCTTCGAGAACGGCAAGGACCTCGTCAAGGAGCCCATTAGTAATGAGAAGGGTCTCCCGGTGTGCAGCAAGTGTTCGCTGCACCACTTCACGCTCATGCCGGGCTACTACACGTGTTTCGACCTGGGTAAGCACACCTGCGAGCACATCCAGGCCTACCTGTACAACCACTTCAAGTGTAGTTGTCACGTGTCCTTCGAGGCCGCCGATATCTGCAGTACCCACGGCTGCTGGCATCCGGCCATTGACATCTTCGAGACCGACAAGGATATCACCGTCCAGGCCGAACTGCCCGGCGTCGACGGGTCCAAGGTCATTTGCGACGTGTTTAAGGGCTCACTGATGATTGTCGGAGAAGTCAAGCGCGACGACAAGCTCGTCAAGACCCTCAAGTACGGCGAACGCGACGTGGGTACCTTCTGCCGCCGTATCCCTCTCCCCGAAGCTGCTGTGGCCCACGCAAAGGAGTCCAAGGCTTCCTTCGCCAACGGGATGCTCACCGTGGTGCTGCCCAAGAAAAAGTAGCGGGCGCCTTCGTCCCCCGCTAGCTTTTGTTTTCTCTCTCTCGGCGTGACGTGAAGGTTAATTTTTATGCCCACCTACATTATGTTTGGTTCTTTAGGTTGGATCAGCTTCGGACCAACCTGCCGTGCTGCTTATCTTGGTTTGGTCAGGACAGCATTCCCTCGTTCCAAAGCCATCTTGCCTAACTGCACAGTTCGGGGCGCTACGTGAAGCTCGTCGGTCCCGTCTCTTCGTTTACGATTCCTCTGTACCTTTTTCTACCTTATCGCTAGCCTCTCCCTTCCACGATTTTGCGCCTCTGCAAATAAATGACGACAACGTACAAATTTACTAATCAAGGAAGGACCGGCCACACATAATCCCAGAAAACCACGTGAGGTGCCTTGTCTGATCCGGCCTATCGGTGGCAGCTCGCCCTGGCCGGCGTCAACATCCCCACAACATACGGTCTCCAGGCTAACCCTACCAGTCAGTAAGTCAACGAAGCTTTACGTAGGAGAATTCAGGCCGGACCAAGGTTAGAAAAATAAAAGTCATATAGCTGGCGACGCAGGCTCGGCCGAAACGGGCATCTCTCTCCTCTCTCCAGTTAAAAACACGGCGAATCAGGCCACGGGATCAGCAACTTCATCTACGGGGACGGGGCTTGACGACCATGCGGTTGGGTCGCTTGCGCGTCTTGCCGCCCTTGGCGGGCTTACCCCAGGGAGATACGGGCTGGACATTACCCTTGGACTTGCCACGACCACCACCATGGGGGTGGTCACACTTGTTCATCGCCATACCACGCACGACGGGCCGCCAGCCGCGGTGACGCCGGGCGCCGGCCTTACCCAGTTGGGTGTGGATGTGGTTGATATTGGACACCACGCCAATGGTGGCGCACGAGTTGACGGGGATCTTG
Organism: Tieghemiomyces parasiticus; assembly: GCA_027575765.1. NCBI lineage: Eukaryota > Fungi > Kickxellomycota > Dimargaritomycetes > Dimargaritales > Dimargaritaceae > Tieghemiomyces > Tieghemiomyces parasiticus. The sequence goes on from JANBPT010000571.1 coordinate 12,080, forward strand.
CGCACCTCGCCGGAACAAAGACGGACCTGGGCGTAACCGGAGGCGCCCGTCGATACGACCTGGGCGAAGGTACCGGCCGCGCGGGCCAGCTTGGCCGGGCCCGCGGGGTGCATGGAGATACAGTGGATGTTGATACCCACCGGGATCATGCTGAGCAAGAGGCAGTTACCGACATCGATACTCACCGACCGCGTAATCTCCTGGCCCGTACTGGCGTCCGTCTGCTTCGAAGGGTCGTAGTTGCGGAAAGACTGCACTGTCATGCCCGGCTCGAGCTTGTCGGGTGCCACCACATACGACAGCTTCTTGGTCTCGGTGTGTTCCAGGAGGGCAATGTGGGCCGAGCGGCCCGGGTCGTACTCCAGACGCACCACGCGCTGCTCCCCGGCATCCTTGCGGTGGAAATCGACCAGACGGATTCGGCGCTTGTGGCCACCGCCGCGGTGGCGGACGGTGATCCGGCCCGTACAGTTACGACCTCCCTGTCGGCGCTTAGCGATCGTAAGCTCCTTAATCGGTCCTTTCTTCCACAGGTGATCACGCAGCGGCATGCGACGGTGCCGGAGACCCGGGGTGATGGGCTTGTAGGTCTTGAACAGACCGTCGCGGCGTACCACGGCCATGCCGCGGGTAGGTGTTAAGGACGGGGTGAGCGCCGCGCGGGCAGGTGTCGCAGACCGGCAGAGAGAAGAGGTGGTGGGTCCCGCGGTAGTGAGACCGCTGCCGCGCCAGGCCTGGCCCAGTGGTGACGACCGGACAAGGCGCCACATGGTAATTGAAAGGATGAGTATATATATATAAAATATAAATGAAGCGAGGGAGACAGATCGACTAGAGCGGGCAGACGGATCAGAAGCGGTCGTAACCCACACAATGCGGCGAAACGCGGGCCAGTTGAATGACTGACAGGTAGCGTGAGCGGAGGGGGGGGGGCCAGATCGCTGGCAGAGCGGGGATCACGAATCTTGAGGCGAGTCGCTGTCTAACGGATCAAGTCGACCACGAGGTTGCCTAATAATTGGGGGGGGGGAGGTGGGCAGCAGCCAACAATAGGGTTGTTACATGCGCGTGTTACTTTGGTAAGGTATAGCGGGGCTAGCTGGTCGATGGTGTACTAGGCAGCGTAATCCAAAAGCGATATTGGCTGTCGTTCAAGCCCATTGGGTAACTGCTTCACATACATCTTTCATTTTTTTACCAGCTCCGTTAGCTTTTAAGTGTTGGTAGACGCCCTTAAAAGGCATATCGGTTTAACCCGAACTGTCTCTCTCGATCAGATGTAGAGCGTGCTTGCGTCATTCATGGTTACGGAGCACCAGACGACTACCGAGAAAGAAGGGTATATATTATTTTACAAAAATGAAATAACAGGTCAGAATATTGGGGGGATCTAATCAAATGAGGTAAAAAAAGCGGTCAGCTACGAGGCGCAGTAATTCAAGGGGGTAGTGAGGGTGGCGGGTGGTACCCAGCACGAAAACTGCTAGTCGCTAGTCCGTGGGCGTCACGAAAAGGCACCTCCAAGCGTGTCCCGGAAGGAAAGAGCAGACCAGATGGCGAGGACCCACCAGTACTGATGTCGCCAGTCCCTATCAGGCAGGCGGAAAAAAGTTGCTAAAGAGCACAATGCCGATGGTACCGTAGAGAGTGTAGTAGCAGAGTAGCAGGGAGCCCGCCAACGTCAAGCGGCGCGCAGACCACCACGCCCGGGGCCACCTCGAATCGCTGCCCGCAAGCCCCGTCGGTGGGCGTTGGAGTAAGAGGTGTGCCGAATACCAGTACACCATGGGCTGGGAGGAGAAGAACCGGGTGATGATCTGTATGTGCATGTTGAGGGTGGCGTAGAGGAGGAGCACAAGCCACAAGTACACGTGCGGGAGCAGGGCCGAATGATGGTAGGCCGGCCTAGTGGATGCCGAGCGGACAAGGCCGAGAGTCAGAAACCGTCGCCAGTCCGCCTGGGCGTAGCTGAAGATTCCCGCGAAGGACAGGGTGACCATGGGGCTGGCAAAGAGGAAGTTGGGGATCTGCTTCACCTCATAGTACTTGAGAAACCCGTTGTTCCAGTAATGGGTCTGCACAAAGCTGTAGAGCAACGGGACTCGCGCGTGGCACCAGGGTCGAGGCGGAGCCGGACCGGTACAGTAGAGCTGGTAGCCATAATACTGGAATAGGGTGAACCCAGTTAGAGCCACCAGGCAGTAGAAGACGACCCGGAGGAGATTCGCCAGGTACGGCCATACGGTAGCGGCGATGGAGCGTTTCGAGTGTACGCCGTGTAGTCGTAGCAGCAGGGGCCGGAGGGGTCGGACGGCCAGGTCGTACGCAAAGAAGCCACAGTAGGTCAGGGCGTTGGATCGCGTCAGTGAGCTCAGGGAGACAAAGTAGGCTGCCTGGAGGTACCGGCGCCGTGCGACCAGCCGGAAGCAGATGAAGCTGAGCAGGGCGAACAGGCTCTCGGTATAAATGGCCGACATGAACGCACTGGCCGGGGTGAAGCAGTAGCACAGGGCGGCGAGATAGGCCAGTCGGTCGTCGCCGACCAAGTCCTGGCCCAGACGGTAGAGGATAACCGCCGAGCCCACGAAGGCTAGGTTCGAGATGAGTACACCAGCCAGGATGACGCTGATGCGGAATCCGAGACCGGGGAGCAGCGGATAGAGCACGTAGGTGGCCACGACGCGCATGGTCATGGGAAGCATGGGGAAGAAGGCGTGTTCCTGTTCGTACACATACTGCCCCTCCTCGGCCAGGTGTACAAAGTAGATGGCGTCCCAGCGGACAAAGACGCGCAGCCAGGGTTTGAGCAGTTGCTGGGCCCGGGTCAACGGTACCGGGTCGAAAGCCGCCACCGACGCGGGATCGGCCACGACCGCTAGCTGTGGATCAAGGGTGTCGGTAGTCTACCGTACGGTAGGGTGAGTAGAGGAAGGGGTGGGTGGCAGGTTAGTACACGAAGGGCCACGGACAGGTGGGGCTCCAATATTGGGGATGCAGCTTTAACCAGCGGCTCACCCGGCCCCCGGAATTCGGAGCCCTCGGTTAGAGCGATAAAAAAAAAAACTGCGGCCATTACCCAGCTCCCTTTGCCTACGGGTCCCTCCGAGTGTGTGGGGGGGGGCGCTTACCTCGTCGTCCTTGGTTTTGGTCTCGACGGGCCGCGCGGGCAGTGGGTCAACAACGGGTCGGGCGTCCGGTGGCTTGGTCAGAGTTGGTAAGAACTGCGGGTTGAAGGCGGTAGGCAGTAACGGCTCATAGACCAGGTCAAATGACGAGTCGTAGTCATCGACCAGCGCGTTCGAGAGGAAGGCCAGGAGGATCACCAGCAGACGCGATAGCACGGCGATCCGGGCCACGACGTACGTCCGATCACCGGTCCGCTGACATGAGGGCATGCGGACGGGTGCGACGGGAGGGGTAGAGGTGCAGAGACGACGATGGTGATGGGCAGCGCGGGATGAGGAGGCAAAGGGGCCATCAGTCTAGTCGGAGTCTGGTGTACGAGAAGTAATCAGAGGGGGGAGGGGGCGGAGCCGTCGCGGTCATAAGGAGCTCAGGCGCGGGGCTGGCAGCACGATACAATTAGCTCAGGCGATGGGTTGCGGGCGTCTGGTCGGCGCGCGATTAATTGGCGAGTCCGAACCGTGACCCAGTTGGCTCGGGCTACGCTGAGGTGAAGGTAATGTTGGGGGGGGGGCCAAGGCGGTAGAGGTGGGGCGACTCAGGAGCCTTGCCCTAAACAGTGAGACGCCACTCAGTTGCGGAGTAACTGGGGTACCAGTCGCGATCGCCGAGACCTCCCCGCCCTCCCCATTGCCCAGACTGAGCGCCCCCACTACACAGCCTCCCGTCCAACACGGAGATCCGGTTCGACGGCTCGTCAACACAGCGATGGCCGCCTGCATCTTTCTTTTTGGTGAAATGGTATAGCCCAAAGGTGCGGGCCGTCTGCACTCCTGCTCAGCATTGCTTGGCTCTGCCGACGAGACTGCTGCCAGCCACGGGCAGGCCGGGCTCCCTATGGCCGTGGGGTGGCCGAATAAGGCAATAAAACAGAGGATTGCCCCCCGCTTGTGTTTCTAGGGGTAAACAACCTCCATTCGGGACTGATTAACGAGCCCGGGTGGCTGGTGGACGGCCTATAAAGTTAACGTCCTCCATCGCCTGTCTGGCCCAACGCGCTTTGCCAATGCAGACCGAAGGGGTTTGCCGGCGGAGCCCTCCGCACAACCCACTAGCGCTTAGACGGGGCCTCCTGTCTCCGGGTCGCTCCGCGGCAGGGGATGGATCATCCGGAGACGGAGCCGTGGGGAATGGCGTATAACACTGCCTTGGCTCGTATCCCGCTCATCACGTGGGGGATGGCATCTGCACCTTGGTCCTTTCCACAGGCCTGGGGGGGGGCGCTGTACGTCGGCTCTGAAACCGTCCTGCGCCGCCCCTTGTTTCCTGGCCTGGACAGACGTGCGTCACCACCCCCCCTCGCCTCCACGGCCTGCCATGCGCAGGGAGACAAGCAGAAGGTGCCCAGTCCGCACGCTTTGGACTGTTCCTTGCGCCGCCGCCCTCCTCCCATTCACCCGCTTCCCATTCGCCCGCCACCCCAACGGCCATTCTCAACCCCGTCTGCCGCTCGCTCATCCCGTTGCCTCTCCACTCCGCTTTGCTTCGACGCCGCCCGCCTACACGCTTTCCTGTGACTACTCTTTCTGCCCCCGCCCCTGCGTCGTGCTCATTCCGACCATGACCGCCGAACCGCAACGTCTCTTCCGCCTGGCCTGCCAGAGCCAGAACTACGCCTGGGGCAAGGTCGGCCGCCAGAGCCTGGTTGGCCAGTTTGCCCAGAACAGCGGCATCCCCATCGACGAGCACACGCCCTACGCCGAGCTCTGGATGGGAACCCACCCCAACGCGCCCTCTGCACTGTGGCCCCAGGGCCGCGACCCGCTGGCCGCCCCCAGTGATGCTCAGGTCACCCTGGCCGAGTACCTGGCCGACCCCGACCACGCCCGCACCCTGCTGGGCAGACCCGTTACCGAGACCTTCGGAGGCCAGCTGCCGTTCCTCTTCAAGGTACTCTCCATTGCCAAGGCCCTCTCCATCCAGGCCCACCCGGACAAGGCGCTCGCCGAGCGGCTGCACAGCCAGTCGCCCAATATCTACAAGGACCCCAACCACAAGCCCGAGATGGCCATTGGGCTGACTCCCTTTGAGGCCCTGTGCGGGTTCCGGGACCTGGCCACCATCGCTCGTTTCTGCCATAACTTCCCTCCACTGGCTGACCTGCTGGGCCCCGTCATTGTGCAGGATATCGACGACGCTGCGCGCCGCGAGTCCGCCCAAGATGACAACCACCACCAGGTGTGTCGCGAGGCCTTACAGGCCCTTTTCCATCGCCTCATGACCAGTGACGAGGCCCGCGTCCGGACCTGCATCGAAGCCCTGCTTCGCCTCAAGTCCGAAGGCGCCATGCACCACGATCTCCTGGACCTAGTCGAACGCCTCAATCAGCAGTACCCCGGTGATGTGGGTGTGTTGTGCGTCTTTGTCCTCAACCACTTTGTCCTGAACCGTGGCGAGGCCATCTTCCTAGGCGCCAACGAGCCCCACGCCTACCTCTTCGGCGGTAAGTACGGCAGGCCCCCCCCCTCCTTCCCTCCCCCCGACCTATCCAACCCGTTCGGTCTGGTGGGCAGTAGACGTTTAACATTTTACCACTTCCGTTACTCCCACAATTTATACCTTCCCCCTCCCCTTCCTCACAGATTGCATCGAATGCATGGCCACCAGCGACAACGTGGTGCGGGCCGGCCTCACCCCTAAATTTAAGGACGTAGACGTCTTGGTCAACATGCTGACCTACTCCTTTGGGGAGGCCCAGAACCGCATCATGCGGGGTACCGAGCAGGCCGGAACGGACCCTGGGCTCACCGTCCGCATTTACGACCCACCGATTCCCGAGTTTACCGTCGCCCAGGTCACCGTGGAGCAGTCCGGTGTTCCACACGTCCTCGACCCCGTGCCCGGACCGTCCATCTTCATTGTAACCCAAGGTAGCGGCCAGCTCGGAGCCCACCGAAAGACCACCGCTGGCGGTGACACCTTCGAGGCCTTGCCCGGGATGGTATTCTTCGCTGGGGCTGATACCCCGCTCTCGATCCAAAAGACCGACCAACTCGGTGGTGATTTTATGTGCTACCGTGCCTTTTGTACCGTGGCACCCTAGGCTGAAAGACCCTGTTATTCAAAATCACACGGGGGTGATGCGGGTGCGAACCTATGTTCGCACCGCCTATTCCACGCTTCAGCCATGTACCTCTTACATTCTCCCTTTTTTAATATATAGTCCGGTCTCTCGCATTTCCGACGTCGGCTGACCGTACGGGTCTTAGTAAGGGCGAGTTATGAAATATTCGTCCGAATGGGTGTCAGTGGCAATCGGTTAATGATCGTAAATCAAAACGACGACTGCAGCGCCCAGCATACGCTTCATGTCTTCTTCGTTAATATCGTGCGCTAAGGGGGGGGGGTCGGTTACGGTGTAGTAAGGGCGTGCAGGCTACTTTAGGGCTCGGTTTCGTCCCGAATGTGTCCGAAACACCAGGCAATCCATTTAGAAGCTGGGGGCAGTCCGTGGAAAATAAAATCCAAATGCTAACCTATCTGGCCATTTCGACCAAGCTAGCTACTTACTGTCTTCGACCAGACCCCATTGCTGGATCTGCGAGAGGACCTCCACGTGAGCGGCCAGGACGGCGTCGTCCACGGACACCTGACGATTGACCAGAGCGAGGGCGAGTAGGAACGATTTGGAGTGCATTACAGCACGTTCGAAAGCTAAGAGGTCGTAAGTGGCGGGCCCAGATGGGCCGAAGTGTGGGGGGGGGGGCGCGTGGGAAGGGGAGTATTAGAGACCGAAGGAGGCAAGGCTACCCAAGAGGTATTGATCAATGTGTAATATGCCCGCTCCGTTACAGGTCATAGGGAGGGGGGAAAATTGCGCATGTCCTTTGAACACCTCGTTACCTACCGGCTAGCTTAAGCGGGGAGAACTCGGTGACGGCCGCGACGAGCTTGGCCTCCGTCTCTGGGCTCTGGCTCATATTAAAAAGCTGGTCGGTCGTGTGTATCCGCACCTGGTACTCCTTCTCAATCCACTCGGTTACCGGACGCCAGTGCTTGAGTTGCAGGTTTATCAGAGCCTGCGGGTGGTCCTGGTGCAGGCTGTGCCAAGGGTGCACGGTAAGGGTGGGTGAGGGGGGAGGAGAGTGATTCGTGAGACGCTAGATGAGCCATAGAATGGCCCCTAAAGAGGTGAAGTGGAGGGGGGAGCGAGGGATATTGCTGGAAGCCAGCCAGCGGGGAAGGGGAGGGGAGGAGGAGGGACGACGACTTCAATTTCGAGTTCTGGTTCCTCAGCTCAACCAACCTACCAGATGGCGTCCGTGTGCAAGTAACGGGTGAGATGGGCAATGACATCCTTGCGCATTTTAGGGTCTTGGAGACCGTCGATCGACCGGGCGACCAGTGAAGTAAGCGGCAGCGAGTGAGGCTTCAAGGCCTGGGTCTGGCTATCCCATTCACCGACCATCAGCAGGCCGAGCGCACGTTGCTCGAGCGGGATGGCTACCTTGCGGCCGTCCGGGGTCTTAATCGACCGCTTGTCTAACTGGATCTGATAGGCGCCTGGAGCCCCGGGTAACGAGGGGAGTCAGGGCAAGTGACAAGGAGCACACACGCGAGATTAGGGTCAAGGTATCGGGGGTCCCGCGATACCTTCTTTTTTTGATGGCCTATCTTCAGTCGCCCGGCACATATCATTAATTATCGGCGGTGATGGGTCAAATCCTAAGGTGTACTAACCGTTCACTTCTTCAAGGGTGACGTTCTTCCAGAAACGCGTGAGCTTCGGGGCTGGGGACGGCATGGGACGGGGGGTTGCCATCAAATTGACCAAGGCACGTAACGTACGGAGTCATCGCGGCCCAATATATTCAAGTTAGTTAGCGCGCTGACCTTGCTTATGTGGTGTCCAGTCTCGGTCCTGTGAGCGGTGGTGTGGCGGACAAGCGATCGTGCACTCTGATCGGGCTCGACTGTTTTCGTGGCGGGCCGCCGTACTTACGTGGTGAAGGAGTCTCTGCCGACGCAGCTTCTACCTGACGAGTATGGAGAGAACTCGTTGCTAAGGCCCTCGTCGGAGTCGGTGTAAGGGCTAGCCGACGCAGGCCGGTGATGGAATTGGGGAGGGCACGATTCATGGCGCGACTATTGCGTAACAGGTGGGGAGAGGGTGTGTGGAAGGGGAAGGGGGATCGCGCAATGTGAAGCAGAGTAGTCATGGATTGGCGGGGGGGGGGATCCCAGGGGCGAATCGGGTCGAGTTCCTCAAAGTGGGTCTAAGGTGCCACGCCAGAATGCGTGGTATAGTAAAGCCCGGCATCTCAGTTTTGTAAACTGGTGGGGGGGGGGTTCCCTTTGTGGCCTCATGAAGTCACTGGGCTAGGTCCATCATATTTAGCTGCTCGTATAATATTCGTATGGACATGCTACCTAGTTGTGTCTGGCGCCGTCTGCCTACGTTATTACTATAGCGTAGTTGTTAAGCCCTCAGTTCCAAAAAAAATAATATAATAATCAAGGGTGAAAGAAAGGGTTCTTTGTTTATTGTCACCGATCGCGGCCCTCATCAGAAAAGATTCTGCACCACCCCCCTTCCCTCTACTGGCGGGCAGCGGCCTCCACCACGGCGTGCATCTCATCAAAGCTCTGCCGGAGGGACGCCTTGAAGTCAGCCGAGCTGGTACCATTATCAGGACCGACCCAGTTACTAATACTCAATTTGATCTCGTCAGCCGAGACGCCATAGTTAGATCCGTAGCCGTCAGGCACGGCCGGCGCAAACCCACCATAAAAGTTGGTACCAGGGCTTAGGTTAGACGATGAGATACGGAAGGACATGGATGCCATGTAGGCTGGGTCCGTGAAGAGGGTAGCCCGGGCCCCCTCCTCGGGCGACTGGATCATGCACCTTAGCCCGAGGAGGTGGCGGTCGACCCCATTGCCACTGCTGGCCGCCCGCATGTATTCCTGGTGGCTGGCGAGGGCACGCGTGAGGGACTGGGCCTTGGCCGAAACCTGGATTGAGGGGTGAGGAGAGGAGACGGCAGGTTAAAGGCCACAAAGATGACACGTTAGTATCGGGGTGGGGCCTGGCTAGGCCGAAATGACGGTCATTATTCCATCATCATTGTCATCTAGCTGGGCGCAGACCAGACCGGGCTACGCCCGCTAATCTCCCGATGGACCTTTAGTCGCTACTTACCGAGGCCTCGGGGTTGAGCATGGTATGGGTAAAGTCGGCCGACTCGACGGAGAAGGAACGGCAGGTCTCAGTACGCCCGTGGAAGAAGGTGCGGGTCGAAGCAGTTTCGTAGGTGGGACAGGGCTGGCGGTGCAGGCGATAGTAGGCCAGCTGCAGGGCCATCTGGACGAACGAGTCGGGGCTCATCTTGGCCCCTTTGATCCATTGGCTACCAAACTCGCTATAGTGCAAGTTTTCGGTGGCCAGCTGGGACGTGACGCTGCGGGCCCGGGCCGTGGCCTCCTGGATTGCCGTGATCGTGGCAGGTTCCACCGACCATTTCAGGTGGCGGGGCGGGGCAACGGAGATATCGTCCGCACCTCCGGTGCGAGCCCCACCGGCCAACTTCTTCTCGCGCTCCAGCACCAGGTGCATAAACCCACCGGGCGCGGCGGCATCGGACCCGGTGTGTTCGCCGGTGAGCCCGGCACGGCCGTTGTTGAGGACCGTTACCTGCATAGACTTGTCCATCCAACGGTTGCGTCCGTCCCCGTTATGGAAGAAATGATCCTTGGCTACGTTGATGTCGGTGGCCGTGCGCGGATCGACACGGTCGTCGAGGCACACGGCGAACAGGGCTGAGTCAATGGCCTCGAAATTAGCCACGTTCTGCGAGGCGCCCGCTTGGATCAGCCGACGCCGCTCGGTGGCCCAAATATCGCGATTGGTAGTGGTCAGCACCCCCACAGCCGGCTCAGATTGCGGCAGGGCCTCGACCTGGCGCACCACCTCGCGTAGCTGGCGTGCAATGGCCTCGGGGGTCAGTAATTCCCCGTTAGGACCCAGAACGTCAACCGCGAAGATCTGGTCGCGGGCTAGCACCATAATGTGGCGGGCCGTGGTCGGATACTGGTTGATGAGGCGGTCTTTGGGGAAGTCCGGGATGCGAGTGGTACCAAACAGATAACGGTACTGGTTCATGCACTGCGGGACCTTGCGGGCCAGTTCGGGCGGAATACGCTGATCATCCAGGGCCCGCTGGAAGACGGTCATACTTTGGGTGAGCTCGGCGGCCCGGCGGATCTGATTCTCGGTGAAGGTACCAGGAGCCGGGTGCTGGGCCCCCTGAAGGACACCCAGGGTGGGACTGTCAATGAATTGAGCCCACCAGCTCACATTGACAAAGATGGGCTCGCGCCACTCCAGATACCCCTTGTCGAGCCAGAGCGACTCCAGCCAGGAGGTCGGCTGACTTTGGTCGTAAGCGTGGAGCCGAGCCTGCAGCTCCGGCCCCAGGCCGCCAGGCTTGGTAAACTCGGCCACAGCCTTCTCGGAAGCTGCCCGGCGTGCCGGGTCGACGTTGATGGGTTGGATAGTACGCAAGTAGCGCTGGGTGGTCGCCTCGAGGTCCGGAACGGATAGGCGGGGCAGCTGGCTCTGGAACTGAAAGGTTTTGAACGCCAGCTCCGGTTCCGCGGTCTGATGACGGAGCCGGCGCGGGGCATGTCGCCAGCCTGACAGCGCGGAGCGGGAGGGCCGAATGAGGTGGCTCAGCATGGCGCGTCGGAAGGGGCGGGATTGGAGCAGGGGTTGAAGAGAAATGAGTCGAGGATGGATGAAGTCGGTACGCACAGGTATGTAAGGAACGTAAGGGCTGGAGTCAGGTGCCGCGCTAGTTATAGAGGGTGGAGAAAACCAAGGGGTAGGGTAGGTTAAAGGGTGAAAGGACAGTTTCTGTACTCGAGCTCGTGAGACCGAACTCTAGAGGGTAGGAGGAGGGGAAGGGGGGGGGTATTGACATGTACCTGGTAATGGTGAGTGTTGGGGAAGTTACCGTTGGGCCTTACCTGGTAGTGGCTGTAAGGACAGGGCAATTAACCTCGACCGATTGGGCCAAGTCGTGAGTGTGCGCTGTAAGGGGGAGGGTCGGCGTATCAGGCTGGTATTGTCCGCCTGCAACTAATTTCACATGGCCTCTTTCGGACACCTGAGCAAACTGGCACGTGCGAACTTTCGGTCGACCGACGACCGGGCCCATAATTGGTGGGGTATATCAGAATCTGGAGATCCATCATTAAGTTTCATGTGTTCAGTAGTGAGAGTTGCCATGTACATACCGCGTTATTAGAAAGGGCTATAAACTGTCTTCTGACGGGAGGAGTCGGTAAGTCGTTTCGGCTGAACTTTGTAAAGGGCGCGGGTCTACCCACGAGGTATTTCTGCGTCGTACTTGGGCCGCAGTAAACAGAATAAACCCTCAGTTAGGCTGGCTGGCCGGGTGTTCGTTACATCTACTAGCTGTTTCGGGTGACTGGAATAAGACGGGACTAGCTACGGAGAGGTAGGGGGGGGGGCGTATCCGGATTGAGGATGGAGGGACACTATGGACGCCAGGCCATTCTAGAGTAGAACCGGGGTTAGTCGGCGATCCATTCTTCTTCACTCGATACTCATCAGTCTTGGGGTCCGGGCCTGTAAGTAACCATTTCGTTCGTCAGGCGGAACTGAGGGTAGACACAGTGATTTAAACGTTGGCGCGAATCCGAAGGTACTTAATCGTTGTCAAATGCCGTTCAAAGGGATAACCTTACCTAAATACTTGTGAGGCGAGACCGTTCTACTTAGATTCTAGTATGGGCATAGGAGCCGTTGAGCAGGTACCTGGAGAACCCTCTATATTAAGTAATTGGGAGCTGGCCACCTTCTGGATACCGTTATCAGTGACCGAAGTCAAAGGGCGGTTTGTAAAGGTACTCGTAGAAATCATCAACAATGGAAATTGATTCCCAAAAGCGGCAATTGACTGTAGTGAATTATTATAGAAAATTGAGCTAACAGTATAGCCATTGGCGACGCTGCTTGTCGGTGGGATTAGAGGTGGCCTAGAAATTACAAGGTAGCATGGACCGGGGTCTTTGGGCACAACAATGTGCGTAGTGGTAGGGAAAACGGGACGAGCCTGGTCCAGCTGCTCGCTGGTCAATAGGGGCCCTTTCGCCAATAAAACCTGGATCCTACCTCCACCAGGGTAATTGCCATTGACTTGGTCGTACTAAAGCGGCGATTGCGATGACTCTGCTAGGAAGGCTAAGCATCAGCCCAGCCATCCAGGCATGATCCTTGTCGACCGAAAATCCAATGATAAATCGTCTTTTAAATAATAATTATTTTTGGGTATTCCGATCGAGTGAGAACAGGCTACTGGCGGATAGTGATGAACGAAGGGCTAGTAATATCCAGTGAAGTGATTTTTACGGTGTGGATACCCCTGGTATAAGCAGGCCTGGATGTTTAACAACAACCCGAGGGCTTACCAAATGCGCTCGGTAGGTGTGGGCTGAGCCATTAGGACCCCAGTATGGTGAAGAGACACGAGGGTAAAAGATTGTTAGAAATAGGTTACTTCCGAGTTGGGTTACCCCCGATAGCTCGCCATACCTATAACCGTTGGATCCTATCTCTAGTGTGAAGGTCGAAGATCTCTGGGTTTACTGCCCATGACACTTTGTCGGTTTCTGTAGGCCGTTTTCATGGCCCTGCCGAATTTCGTGGTCATCCAATGTCTCGGACGCTAGGTAGCTGACGACCCAATGGAATATGGTACGCAGCGGGCAGGGGGGGGGGATCGGACTAACACACTAGAAAAAGTTGAGTATGTGCGAATACCTTCGTTCCCGAGCTGTTTGAAGGCCAGCTTGTGACCGCTGGCCTTCATCTACTTTTTCTAGGGACCCTTTATTCGGTAAAGTCTAGCTCACAATCTGGTAGGCGAGGTGTGGACCCCCTGGTATCAATTTCCCGATAAGATGATCGGATTTTTATTGGTATATTATGTTGCTCAGGCGGCACTGCGTTTATGACGAGCACCCACCGATGCTGCTATGGTTTACCACTCGCCCCCTTATCTGAGGTATCCATAGCCCAGGGCAAACAGGTTGGTCAGTTGCTTCGTCCCGTTTCGGATAACACAGTGATCATTACGGGGTAGTTATCATCTCGTTAGCCATGACTCCGCTGCTTAACATAGGCGGTAAAAACAGCCAGAGGACTGTACGAACCCGAGCCTGCCGTAGCGTGCTGCTGCTATTAAACACATATGTGCCTCCTCCATCCGCCCGCCGCTACCACGTTTGACATTTCCGCCTGCTTTAGCCTGCCAGTCCTCCGCGACCTTATGTGTATTCTGCCATACTGCCTGGGTATACCATGCACGTCTCCACTTCCAATCGGGCCAACTGAAACATTACGAAGCGGGTAGGCGGACGAACTGCGAGGAATGATGCATTCGGTTCGGTTCGTGATGCTCTCCACGGCAATGGAGACTTGCTGCATAGATAATGCGGCTGAGGGTCATCCCCTCCTCCGTGTTGCATGAGGGGGGGGGAGTGGTTAGAAGCTCAACCATTGGTCAAGGTCCATAACGTGCTCCATGCCACGCCACTCCAGCCTTGCAGAGTGGAGTCCAGGGTGGGAGGGAGGTGGAGGGGCGTCACGCCGACTGAAGCGATAATAGTAACGGTGGGATCAAAAGGAGCGCCCAGCCGTGCCGCTCCATGCGCTGGTGGTCGATACGTGGAAGAAGGTAAAGGTGTACGAGTGTGGGATCCGCTTTTAGACTCGGTGACACTAAGTTCGGGGCCCAACAGCTGCAATGCTACCGACGTACGGATGAGTATGGAATTATTGGGGTAAAGCCCATGATCCCGAGCGTGCCACGGCAGGAGTGCCTAGCGGGGAAGCCAGGAGATTGCAGCTGGGCGGCATTGGTAGTCATGATGGTCGGATTGCGAGTGTTCGTGTTGCATGCCTTTCCGTGCCCATAAAGCTTCCGTGTAGAACGTGGGGGTTCTTCTGACTCCCTCTCCCCCCAGTCGTCCGCCTCTACTCCAAGGCAGTGCTTCGCGTGCATAATTGTCGCTACCTTCTGGAGGCTCATGTCTGATCCGGCTTTGTAGCCACTGTCCTTGCCTTCTCTCCCTCCCCACCCTTCTCTTCTCTCGCGCACTTGTCGCTTTAGAAATGTTGAATAATACTGTACCCATGTTCGTATTCCTGAGCCCATATAGTCGGCTCGGTCGAGGTCCCTCCCTAGACCCGCTGACGTTGTGCCCACACTCAATTCGCGATGCTAGACCTCACGGGCGGGGCTAGCCACCGTAAACCCCACATCTACATTCCCACCGGTTCGAGTCATAATGGGTGGCTCGGCCCCGTCGGCCATCGGTACGCACAAGTATTATGTCCATCATACCATGTCCGCCATCACCTATTACAGCGAGATGATTGGGATGGCTATCTCGGCCCCAGGGTCCGGCGGTGCATCGAAAATCGGCGATACCAACGGTTGGACAACGAAATGGGGATAGGGCGGCAGAAGTCAAAATGGGGTGGTGGGGTAACGTGGTTGCCGCATCTAATGCGTTGTCTAGGCCGCACGGGGAGTTTCTGTGTCACTCGTAGGACACCCTATTTGGCGGTGACCATTGGGCTATGCCGTGCGCAGCTATGGTTTTCTCCGCCCGACCATGGGTGAGTGACATGCAGAGTATTACACGCACTAATGTAGAAGGCAGTATCACGTCCTGCATCGACCGCACCTCGAGTCGGCTTACACATCACAGTCCCAAGTATGGAGACTGATGGAGAGCGCCGGCCCAATTGACGTGACGAATGGCAGTCCAGGAAGGGGAAGGGGGTGCTTAATGTACCCCGATCGTCTTGGGGTTGGGTCCGGTGACTGCGCTGCTTACCCCGCCTCCCTACGAATACTTGCTCCCCCAAGCAGTTTGCGACGTGGAGAAGAAGACAAGTGACTCGGCACGCATAGCCACACATAGCTATGCAGGTTTGTTACGTTTCAATGCATTGCCACTCATCCTCCTCATAAGAGTGGACGTAAAAGTGGCCCGAACTATACTGTCATCTTATGGGTCGTAGTAGCCTGTGTTATAGGCATCTGGGTCGCCCCAGTGGTCGGTTGTTGGTGGTTACTAAGAAATCCACCTTGGCATATCTAGCTCGCTATCGAGTGGTTGGTGAGAGCAACAGATCATTCCTGACCCCACAAGATCTCGGATGTGGCGCAAACGTAGTGGGGGAGGGTGAAAAAATAACCCAGTCTATAACCCCAAGCCAGATAAAGCCTACCGATGATTTAAAGGGAAACCAGGAAACTAACCACGGTGGCCCATTCAGCTAATAATTTCACAAATCCTCAGGCTGCTCTGTGGTTGTAGGGACACCGATTAGCAGCCAGAGTGTCGCGGATGTCTGGGTTGAGCAGTACTCCAGATGAGATTGATGGACAGTGCCGCCCGCCCCCCTGCTTGCACCGACGTAACCACGTTGTCAAGGCGCGCTGGGACATTAAAGGGGCCTCCATAGTCTATAAGGTTAAGCAGTTTACTAGGGGAGGGCGCGATGGGGATAATTGTAGGGAAATGGGGACCGAGAAAGATGAACAGTGAAGGGGATTTGGGATAAACAGGTGCAATTAAGGAAATAGCCACCCACTAATCAGCCATACCTAATATTGCCAACACCTCAGTTCAAAAAAGGTAAGCGTTAGCGAGTGGTAATGACTATCAGTGACGACGACTCGCCCTGGTCTATTCGGTGATAGAGGCTATAAAATACAATAGTCCAACCTCCCCCCCCCTGACTGGTCGTGAAATTCGTAGGGACGAAGTGAAACAACCCCACTGTCGGCGGGCATCACTCTGACTGGTGCAGTCAGTTTCGCAGCCAGTCCCGAAAATCCGGGGTGAACCATGGTCCCTAAACCGTCTGTTATGTTCGAGTCACGGGCGTCCCCTGAAGTGACTCTCCTACCACGATGTTGAACCCCCTACTTAAATTAACGGCCGTCACTTCTATATTGCAAGACGAGGGAATTGGTAGCCAGTGGCGCCTCGGTCGGTTGACAAGGAACCGGCCCTACCCCGTATGGTCAAGTAGGGTGCAGAGGACCGGGGATGATTCAGCGGCCGTAGAATTAAATGGGCCACTGAGGGTGAAAAAAATCCTAGGGGACGAGCCCGACTATCCGTCCGGTCGAATTCCAACTCGTTCAGGTTAGCCTCGAGGGTCCTGCTTTGAACGGATGAGGCCAGGGGACAAGCAGTTAGCAATTGCTAAATCGGCAGTCGCAAGCGGAAGCAGCCGGGCCGGAGGACTTGGTTCATTCAGTGCTTTAGTCCATAGCCCTTTTCAGAGGAGGGATGGAGTTTGTGTCATCAGAAACGATGGAAGTCATGCCTTAGGTGGCGTGGTAAATGGGCGGCGGATATTGTGTGAGTTAGGCCAGTCACCACGACACAGCCAGGGCGTGGAGAAAGTATGCCTACTCATTCCTATCGATGCTGAAGAAACCTCTTATTAGTTCAACCCCCCCCCCGAGATTATGTTGTCCGCTAAGCAGTCAGTTGGTGCGTTCAAAAAGACTAGACATCGTTACATTTTGCTTGCCGCGTAAATATTAGAGGCCAGCACCGCGAGGTTCCCTCATCCGAGGAATCTTTGCACCCATACTCTCCAGAACTCATACATGACACTGCAGAGGTAGGCCTGGATGCTTTGCCACCATGGTAGCCAGACTCAATGGCACAGGACCCGGGGTCAACTCGACCAGCATCGCGATAGGGAAGTATAATGCGGTCCACGTTTTTGTGTACAGCTGCCTCTCCTTTTAACAAGGCTTTGGCAAAGCAGCATTGGCTTATAGGGCAGCTCAAATGGCTCCTCTGCTTAACCGGTAAACAATCGGGTCGCTTCACTACCAGAATGACGTGCTTAAGACTCGCTCTCTTGTCTCCTAATCGACGGCGAGGTATTCAAAAGGGGTAGAGATGCTTGAATATCATATAGAGCACCACTCCATTAATCCGCCCTATACTTCACAATCAGGAAAAAAAAATCACAGCTTAAAAGGTCATCATTGACTAGTATATTGGCATGATCCGTGCTTGGCCGACCCCCACGATTGGCATCTCAAGTCTCTTAGTCCCAGTCAGTCAGAGAAACGCCATCACCAACATTCCATAGCCCGGTAATGTGCGAGGTAAGTGCCAGGTGACCTCTGCCATTGCGTACCCATTATTTTTATCGATGGCTTACTTCAACGGACATCCGGTGAAGATTATGAGGCCAACGCTGTGACGTTACCTGAATACAAGGGCCGACATCTGTCCTTAAGGCGCTTGTCGAGTATGATTCACGGCTGTGCCCTCTCCATGACATGTCACAGTCTACTCGATGCCAGCAGGCAGTCCACACTGCCTGACCACTTGTCATGTTCCCTCTCCCCCCATTTTACGCAATAGGATAGATGGGTTATTGGCGACCCTGCTATGGCCGCCCTATCAATTCTTTCAGACCTTAATAAGTCGCGACCATATGATTACGAATTACGACGGTGTACATTCACTTTTTGCCAGTACGAACCAGCCAATTAACCATCGCGATGCCCCCCCTCAAAAAAAGCATAATCGTCCTGCAGAAGGTGAGGATGGATGTAGCACCCCATAAGCGGACTGGCGGCACGCATGTCCTCCGCTCCCAGATGATAAAGGTCAGCCCAAATTTCCTCCAACGGATAGTCTAGGGTATTCCGCTATTGGCTATACAAAAGGTCCTAGTTCGCACACGCACATCCTTGAGAGTCAACAATTCGCTGGCTCGTGGTATGACGCTTGACCTAATGGGGTTAGCAAGGTAGAGGGGGTGGCACTGCCCATAAGCAGCTTGCTGGTCAATGTCGCTCACAATCTCTCTCACCCACACCATACAATTCTTGAACGTAAACAGCAATACACACGCACACACACACACACACACCCACACACATACACACCATTGCTGATGATCACTCCGGTTTTATTTGGCAGGTGTTGACTTGATCCGCCC
>JANBPT010000572.1:0-30247 GCA_027575765.1 Tieghemiomyces parasiticus
GGGTTGCTGGCCCATCATCATGGTGATGCGGGCCGATGTATGTGGTAAGGAGAAGAGAGTGGACGTAGTAGACGGGTGAGGCCAGGAGAAGAGGCAGGAGTCAGAAGGTGGGGTGGGTGGGGGCGGCGTCGAGTACGAATTAAATAGAACCCAGTGTTTAGCATACGGTAGCGATGGGTTTGCTGGAGGGGAGGGGCGAGGAACCAACGGGCACAGGAATGTCATGGTCTGGCCTGGTTGGGGGGGAGGGTGGTCTAAATGATCAGTGATGCGTAAAATAAGCATCGAGTGGCACATTGAGAGGTCGGTTGGTGCAGGTCAGACGCTCATCTTTGTCCAACTGCAGGGTCGCAATGGTATCAGAAAAAAGGGGAGGGGTCAGCAGCAGAGTGCGGGCCGGAGTGGGGTGCTGCCGGTGGCGAGTTGCGATGCCCCCCCCCAGGGTTGGTGGGCCCATCAGGCTTTAGGGTTCTCAATATGATGCGTGTACCTGACCTAGGCTGGGTTGCGGAGGTGTGCGATTGGAATTGAGTTGCTCTTTTTTGGGGGAGGGCAGAGCGACAGATGGCGCTACCAGTTCATTCCATTGACCACCAGACGGGTTGATCGGCCAGTCTCCAATTCTGCTGACCGGGCTAATTAGCGAGGTGTAGTGTATTCATTCGCTGGGCCTGGGCAGGGCGCGTAGTTGATATATCAGTAGGGTTGGGCTTCCACAGTCCGGCCAACATCCTGCAGGCCTGGGGAGCCGCGGGAGACTAGCGGTGAAGGTGTGAGAAGCTGCAATAGTGCCGCGGGCGCGTATAAACAGGCCTGCCCGACCAAGTCTTGCCCTATCTGGGAAGGTGATGCCGCAGGTAATGCACGCGAACACCCCGGCCCATAATTCCCATCCGTAGATACCCGTGCGGCCATGGCACACGGAGTCTGGTGAAAGTGAGGGGAGGTTCGCCGCTCAGACGGCCGAGCTTGCGGCTAAGGACCTTGCCGTTCCCTGCCCATTGGTTCGGGCGCCCCCGGCCCTCCTCTCAACCAACGGCGAATCAGCCCCTCTGCCGCTTATCTGATGCTCGACCCGGTTGCTGATCCTGCCGACCGGTGTCCATTCGGGCTACTGAAGGCGTGGTAAAGGCCGCCTGGCCGACACGGCGCGTGTCTGGTGGTTGGCCTACCATGGGGTCTTGTGGGTCGGGCCTGGCCTCGTAGCCCTCCCCACACTACGGGGCGTCATGCCACCCCACCCTGCCCTGCAGCTCATCCCCATACCCCACCTGCGCCACCAGGGGCCGCCTCGGGCCCCGCTGCCATAATGTATTTAGCCGATAAGCCGAGAGGAGGGGGGTGTCCGTCTATGCTACATCCCGGGAGTGCACTAGCTTTGGCGGCGGGGGGGGGGGGCTAACGGACAGGCCGAGAGGGAGCCGATGGATTCACAACGTGCCTTCTTTTTCTTCCCATGTCATTGGGTTTAGTCGGCAGCTGATCGGTCACCGTCCTGGTTCCGGCGGCTATCCGTGGATTCGCGGGTGTGCGTGTGTGCGTGCCACCCTGACCTGTGCTTTATGACTCGCCCTCCCCCACGCCCGCTCTTCCGGCCAGGGCCCGACTAGTGCCCGCGGAGAGATAAGCACCAGGAATGCTTTTTTATCGGACGCTGCCCAGGTTGCCAAGCACCGCACCTACTCCGACACAGGGCGGGGACCCTGTAGATTCTACAGGCCTGTCCCTGGTGGCCCCTGGCATGGCGTGGACCACCCTCGGACGAAGGCGGTGGTGGGACGGTGGACATTCCGTGCTTAGCACCTTACTAGCGGGAAACCGGTAAAAACCAGGGCCGATAAGAATGCTGGGGTCTAGGACGAAGGGGGTAGCGGCGGTAGGTAGTCGCAGTCCGCTCGATACGGGTATGATAGACGGATGGCTTAAGCTGGATATGTATGTGGATGGGGGGCATATGCTAGTCGTGGCCTAAATTAGGAAGACTTGCCGACGGAAAATATAGTGCCTGGCGGGCATCGCGGCGTAAGGCTAGGTGGGAAGGGAGGGGTGGCAGCGTCCCTCCCCCACTTGGCGGGCGGGGCCGCCCAATCTACCCGGGTGCATAGGAAGGCACCGCCCACCATCGGTTCTGCGGCTGTCGATATGCGCCTGTCCGGGTACGTATATTTCCGGATCTAGACCGTGTGCGTCGGCGTGAGGGTGGGTGGCGTCGAGTCTACGTGCCAACCGCCCCCGGGGCAAAATGATCACGCGCTTAGGGCGGTGTCAGCTGCGTAGAGCGCCCGGGGAAGCCCGACGATGAGAACTGAAATGTCTGGCTGCCACCGGAGCGATGCTGGCATTGAGAGTCTTGGGCGCATTGAGTGAAGTATAGTTGACCCAAATACTTCACGCCAACTTAAATACACCCCGTGTTTGTTGATTATGAGTACTGTCAATCTGTGCCTCTCAGGGAGCTCTTGCTAGCCAGACGTCGAAGCAGACTCTCAAATCACTTGGCTGGAGCCTCTCAGGCGCCGATTGCCAATGGCCCATGACCGCCTCGAACGTGGCGAACCTCTTACCGCGCAGCCGCCGTTTGACACCCCTGAGCGGCCAAATGTTGTAGCGGGACTAGGCAATGGCTGCAGGGAGGGGTCAGAAGATGTTGTTCTCGGGTGCCAGTAATGTTGGCACAGGAGGTCACAGCGCAATGTAGTGGTGTAATATTACGGCAAGGTCGTGGAGAGGAGACAGGCTAAACTTACACATGTTTTGGCCCATGCCCGGAGTACGGGCTCCAACCCGTAGTCTACGTAGTGGTTGGCGGAGGCTGTGACGCCGGAGAGGGGGGGCTGGCTCTCAATTGCAACAGGCTTCATCTGGTAACAAAAACAAAAACCAGGCAGCATCACCTTGGGTTGGTTTGGCCCCAACGGGTCTGGGTTGGGACAGGGCCGCCTTTGGAGCACCCCCTCCGACTATTAGAGCCATCAGGTGGATCATAAAAGTACACTCATGTCTCATCACCTGTGACGATGGAGTCCAGCAGTATTGTCTCTGGTCCTGTCGAACTCCTCTTGAAGATTGGCGGCCGAACCTATCCACTGGTGGTACTGGTCATTAGTGAGGCTGCGAGGGACCAAGTGATTGATAGAGCTGCACAATCCCAGGTCCCTGCGCAGGACATTGCGTATGGCACTAGGGGAAGTGCGACAGGTATGGACTAGTTGCTCAGCAGTCAGTGGAGGGTGCTCCTCCAATAGTCCCGGGATGCCGGTCCCCTAAAGTTTACCCAAGTTATTGGACGGGCGGAAAGACAAGACCTCGTCTTCAAGTAAGCGGTGACCCGCTCAAGTGCGGGTTAGCCAGCAGTTGGCGGTGGAACGACTAGGGACGGCTAAGCCTAGTTTATCAGTGGGCTAAGATAAATGGTATGCTGTCTTTCAGTCCTTGGTGTGAAAATATTAAATGAGGACCCACGTATCATGGTTGGTAAATTAGGGCGGAGAGGGAGATTCAGCTTTAAAAGTCAACATGATGAAAAGGTAAAGGGGTAGGCCATGAAGTAGGGAGTGATCTGATTCTAAGCAGGTTTAAATGGCTTGATTATTTGCCTTGGATGTATATAGGTATCAGCTACACCACCACGGTCTGCAGCCTCAAGTTACAATGACTGCGGAGATTTTGAATCACACATAATGTCCGGGACATGTCGAGAGGAGTACCGTACCGTTTATTAATTAGGCCCAAGTCTGGGTATATAAAGAACGATGGTGTCAAACTGGCCAGCGGGGAAAGGGGGGGACTGGCGTACATGCTACAACAATACGTACCTGCCATGCCACGTCAAATCAAACCTGGGCAAGCGTCGCCCATTACGACGTACTCCGAAGCACTGCGGCACGTTATACAAGGGAGGAGGGGGGCAGGCAGGATACACTTCCAGTAGTCGAGTTAATGAAGATGATCTTAACCTATAGTTAACCCGTTCCCCGGAGACACTTGCGATAATAGCCTCATGACATGTGTAGGTTCAGTGCAATGATACTTACCTAGGATGACCGAGTCACCGCGAAGGAATAGTTTGCTGATGAACCGGTCGCGGTTGACCGGCTTGCCCTTCTTGGCGCCCTTGTTCGATTTAGGCGTTTCTGTCCACATCTGCAGTCACGAACGGCGCCGAAAAAGGAATAAAAAGGTGGCAGGGTGTGCCCCAAGGAGAGGTGAGGGGAGAAGGGAGGGGGGTTCAAGTGGGAGCCGGGAAATGGGCAGGTTAGTCCTATCCATCGCCTGTGTCAATGGAAGGGCGTACGATGCCCATCGTGGCCATTAGCTGACCTGTGAACCATGTTCAGCTAACTTACCTCCTTGACGTTCTCCAGCACCATGTTGCAGTGGCGATCGAATGCCTTAACGTGGGCCAGGAGCTTGCGATTGTTGCGGCAGTTGATGAGCACCGGCGCACCGGTCTTGACTGCCGTCTGTAGAACAGATAGGGGTCCCGTCGTAAATTCCTTCTCCTCGATCTCACGGAGCTGCTCCTCCGTCATGAGGGCCTTGTTGGGGGTCTCCATGGTATCAAATGCGGTGGTCAGGGGAGGGTGAAAAAGAAAAATGTACAGGGAGAGCGGGCAGCACCGGAAGGCTAAGGTATGGAAACTCCGAGAAGAGGGAGCAGGCGCTTCTAAACTAGGCGAAACGCGGATGAGGGAACGGGGGGTACGGCGAGGAGTAAATAAGAATGTGCACGACGCAAAGGTGGTCTAGCCTGCATTCGTTAGGGGTATCTGGTCAACGGATGCACACATCCGCCACGCTCATTACGCGACCCGCTGCAGTTGGTATTTCTATTGAGATCCGCGCTGACAACCGCATTCGTGGGCCTTCGGTCCGGCTTACCACAAGCAGGCCACATTAGGTCTGTCGAATTAAAAGGCTCACGTGATAATATTGAATCCACCTTGAATGCCTTACAAACCTAGATACCAATCGATTTTTTAAGAAAAACAGGGAGGCCCGGTCCTTCTTTTACAGACGTGGGGGGCTGAAACTGACCACTTGAAGGCTAATGTACGTGGGCACAATTGAACGGGTACGAAGGAGCGGACCCTAGGTCAACCCTCGCAGATAGTTGTCCGCAAAGTAGGTCCAGGGTTGATCCGTTAGATGGACTAATCTAGGCGTATCTCTCTGAAAAGGGTAGTCTGTGACCTTTTGCCTCCTGATGATATCGACAGCTTAACAGGAGGTATATATATAATCTTGATATATATAAAGTGACGTCCTATTCAAAGAAAATTGGAGTCTAGTTAAAAACCTCATGACGCGCCCGGTACTGTGTAGGTTAAGCCAAATCATTGGAGAATTGTAAGCTGCAGTTCTCTTATCGCAGTGTTTCAGACGAAGCCTAAGAGCGTCAACAATGCCGAGTCGATTGGTATATATCCATTCCAAGATTAAACCATTTGTGACTTCACTATCTACTTTCTTTAAACCATCCATCATGTCTACTTTTCAAACCCCCTTCCCCACTCCACTCAAATTAACCAGGCGTGATGTATGATACCTTATTTATAATTACTATTGGGAGGGCCGCAAGGCAGATGGTTTTCTAAATTTTTTGACTTCCAAGCTGGGCCCGGCTGCCCCTAGCCACTCCACCATCTACAGGTGGCTGGCTCGCTTTCGCACAGGCCACCACTCTTTTGCAAATAACCCTTGTTCTGGTCACCCATCGGATGATATTGGTGGATATTATGGTGACATATCTCTGGGACGGCTGAGGGAAGACCCTTGACTTACTGCCGAGCAGCTGGCCTAGACCTGCCATACTTCCCCTAGTACCATGCACAGAGACCTGCACAGGGACATGGGGTTGCACAGCTATTTCAATCACTGGGTCCTCCACAACCTCATTGATAACCAGCACCACCAGCGGGTACGTTTTACCACCGAGTTCCTGGAGGAGTTCGACAGGGGCTAGTGACTATACTGCTGGACTCCATTGTCACAGGTGATGAGACCTGGGTGTACCTTTATGATCCACCTGTTGGCTATAGTTGCTGGTGGTGGTTCCATAAAGGTGGCCCAATCCCAACTGACACCCACCAAGGCCATACCACACCCAAGGTAATGCTGATCATTGTTTTTTTCACCAGGCGTGGCCTATTACACCTGAGTGTCAAGCCTCCCTGATGCCAAGGGCTCCATTGAACTCCACGTAAAGTACGGGCCGAAGCCCATGGTCCAGGTCTGGGCAAAGGCACGTGGAAGTCTGGACCGTCACCCCCCTGTGGCTTCGCCATGATAATGCACCACCACATTGTCCTATAGCTACGCAGACCTAAATGTCCGGCTCTTCACTCATACTTCTGTCAGCCCTTCCCTACAGTCCTGATTTGCCCCTCCCCCCTGCGACTTCTAGCTGTTCAGGGATATCAAACAGTGGCTGAGGGATAAACGATTCAGCATACTGGAGACAAGTTGCGGACGCCTGGTAATCGGAGTTAGCCAGGCTCCAGCCAAATGACTTGAGAGCCTGCTATGGTAGCTGGATAGAACGAGGTCGCCAAGGAGTACAACGCAATGCCAGCTTTAGTGAATAAACATCATTTAGACTTGAGAGACCCGAAACTTTTGGCAGTACCCATAATTATCTAAAGCTGCCTAATTGAGAGGGGAAAGCCAAGGTTGTCGGCCAACGGCGAATAAGAACCACCCTGTGAATAATGGGCGCCAAGGAAGCGAGGCGGCTGACCAAGGGTGTTACGCTGGTTCCCCCCCCCTCTTCCCCGTCTCGACGTGCCTTATTGCGGGGGATATAATCACGACCCAGTGTCGATGGGGTGCAACGCCTTAACAGGGCCTAATTTGGAGTGCCTAGTTATTGTTCGTCACTGTTAGGAAGTTCAATGGTAGTCACTCAGATCCCGGCGGCCGGCTCGGCAGAGAAAAGAGGGAGCGGCACTCGGTGGATTTCCGAGCCTGTCCGTCCAAGCTGCTCAATAGAGTGCACCATTTTCGCCACTGCGTCGACGTCGGGTAGTAAACTCATTACGGACAATGGTGTCCTTTCTCCCTCTCTGGTGATTGGGAGGCGTAAAGGTAGGATCAAGGCCTGAAGTACGTTCTTCGGAACCCAAGCGGACCAGGGGTAGGAAGGGAGAGGTCGTGTCTTTTGGCGGGAATACCCGGTCCCAGACCTAGTCTGTGCCACCGACATGACCGACTGGTACCCGCAGCCAGTGTAACGGAACGGCCTCGGCCCCCACCCGGACCCTTCCTTCCTCCTCGGCTCCGCTATACCGTTTGGTAGTTTTACGGAGTTAGATGGGAGGCAACTGACCTGCTCTCATCAAAAAGGGTGGATTATTGCCCTATCTTATCCACAGATAGCCAGAACGAGGGTTTGAATATATATACATATATATATAACAATAAAAGTGAATGCAACGGCTAGCGCTCGTAAGTCAAATTTAGGAGTAATAATATGAGTTGTGCTGCGTCAAAACTCGGAAATCAGCCAGCCAAAATTGGCGTATGGGCCGTTTCCGCTCATGGTGGTAAATGCCGCAGCGACAGAGACAAGGTACTATAAGAATGGCCAATCGATGGAAACGAGGAACAAAGGGTGAGGGAGGGTAAATAGTCCTTTCCACGCACTTGGCTACACAGAGGTGGCGAGCGGCACCTCTACAGGGTACCTCACTGCTACACTGACCCGTATTACGGAACCTTCGGCCCGGACCGTTCGAGAATGAGGGCCCTGTCCTGCAGAAGGACTACATGTAGCAACGCAGCGAGTCGGTCACCCCAGCCCACAGTCCTGCGCCCTGCCGCGGCTTTCACTCCAAGTCGGTGACCTGCTTGCTCTGGGCCCCATCGGAAAGACTGGAGAGGGAGCGATAGGAGGTTCATTGCAGCGGACGTACCGCCCGTGTCCGTTGACGCCCTCCCCCTTCCCTCCTCTCTATCCCTCTTATCCCCGGCATTGCGCAGCGTTCGCTCCACGGGCGCCCTCCAACCTTTCTCTATAAAAGGTCCCGTCCGCCCCGGCTATGTTTGTTTTTCCAAGCCCACACATCCTCATCTCTGACGCTCGTCACACGCCTTTACCCACTCAGCCTTGAACTCCCACTTTTTGGTTTTGACTTTGTCCGCCCTGTCACCATGAAGCAGACGATTGCCACCGTTCTCCTGGCCACCCTCGCCGCCCAGACTCAGCTGGCCGCCGCCATTCCTATGCAATATCAGCAGCCTAGTCGCGCGAACGCATTATACGGAACACTGCTCAACAGCCAGCCTGGGGCTTACGCTGAGTTCTGTTCTAAGCTCAGCTCGCCTAGCCTAAGGGAGAACTTCAAGGATTTTATTCAGCGGCATAGCCAGATCTACATTAAGGATCTCCAGTCGACCTCAGGGCCCGAGGAAGTGAAGAAGTGGCTTGTGGACGCCTTCACCGCGGCCTACTCTGCGAACAAGAACGAGTATATCTCCGTCCTCGGCGAAGACCGTACCTCAGCCTCAACGCTTCTGTTTGATCAGGTAGGCCAGCACATCAATATCCTCATGCCGCACCAGGAATCACCTCGCACGCCAATCGTCAATCCTACTATTGACGTCGCCCGGGAAGCTGAGGAGGATGCCCGGCGCCACGGTAAACCGGCACCCGTACTGATTAACTCTCACGTCCGGGTTAATGACCCGGCAGGTAAGATCCTGCTGGATATCATGCGGGACTGTTACCCTCGTCCCGTCAGCCACCAAGTGCAGCAGCTCTCTATGCTCCCTTAAATCACCATGTGCTACCAGCTTGTCCGCTATGGCTTGGTACGACGGGCTTGAATCTAGAGCCTCACTGTGGCGTTCCCAGGAGTGCCGGCCTTTTATTTCTTTTTGGCTTGTCTACTGTGATGATGTAACCATGTAAAGTGGAAGTTGTTTGTCCTACTGCTCTATATAAAACAAGTCCCGATGAAGTTTTAACCAACGATCTTTGAATGGAATATCCGCCAGACTAGCTTCCGTGGTGAGGTATGTTTAACTATGCGACAAAGCTGACCGTCTAATCGACAAATTAGAAATTGGCGAATGCTGACCTGCAGGTCGGTATCCGCAGGTCCAATTTATTGGTGGTCATCCTTTTCAAAGTATTGTGCTAGCCAGTTGCTCGCCAGAATTGAGATAGCTTACGCTGCCCGTTAACATGGCACCCCCCGGGTAGCCCACTAGTACTTGTAACACCATTGGAGGAGGGCGTGATTACACCAGAAACACGGAGTCGGAAGCGGTGGTCGGTAATTTTACAGTGGTCTAAACAACTGACGGGAGATGCGTAGTCTCAAGTTCCTGCATAGGGCCGTGCGCAAGGTACGGACTAAAGTGTGATTGGCCAGGGTTAGGGACACATTAGTTAGTCGGGCTCCCTCCTATTGTCACAGAGGAGCTCACTAGGAAGGCCCCCGCCCCTCCTTCCGGTCCAAAGCCGCAGCTGACCATTGCGAACGGTCCTCCTGATGGAACCGCAGGACTTCCACGATGAACTGGTTGTACCTTCGTAATTAAAAAAAGCGGCAACCTTCCAACTTCAGACGCGAACTCGGCTGGATGTCGGATCCCTCCCTTCATGGAGAACGACCCGTAACTAAGCTCCTCATCTACACTAAACGGCCTTCTCACTATCAGACAACCAGGCTAATTTAACGAGGTTCAAATCGTTCACCATTATCGATTCCTCAAGTGTGCAATGAAAACTATCATGTATTCCATCGGCCTACTCGCCTTGCGTCCCTCCCTTGGGCTTCTTTCTAGTCGCTCCTTCCCCTCAGGCTGCACCCCTCCGTCTCACTATCATGTAGCGGCGAGTATTCTGGCCATGAGGGGAAGCGTTGCCGTAGTATTTATAAGTGTGATTGGATGTTATTGTTGTGGTATGCGCAAACGTAATCCAAGAAATATTAGTGATAAAGGGCGGTTGATTAATATTAGTACCGACTTGGCGCCTGATATAAGGTAGCGACCTGATAATGGACCTTACCGGTATAGTGCTAGAATAGATTATGGTAGAATCGTAGGGAAGCGTAAGGGAGTATTGCAAGGGTTGATCGACAGGGGATGGCCTAGGTGGCTGCGATAAGTCGGGGAGGGTTAGGTCGTTGCATTGACTATAGTTCTAGCCGAGTGCATAAGTGACGGTGTGAAGGTACGGTGAGATTGTGGGATGCTTCTGCCTTGCGCATTAGGATGTGAGGTCGTTTTAGGCGACCACAATTGTGTATAATGGTGAAATCTTAATGGTCGAATAACGGTTGTGACAATTGACGTTTGATGATGTTAAAAATACAACTGAAGGATTGGTAAAGGAAGAGGTAATCATGTAAACAATTATATAATAATCGTGGTCGCCCTAATGACCGCATGCACATGCACTTGTGATTATTACCTTATGCTTATTATCTTCTTTCCTCATCTGCCCACTTATGCACTTTCAGGACGGAACAATTGTCAAAACAGTTCCAACCATCCTTCCGTGCCCTCACAGCCATCCGATCAGCCCCTCCTTCAGCAGCACCTTTGCTATATTTCCCTACTCCTCCTCTCCTCTCTACACTAGCAGACGCACCAACAAGACCCTAGACAGCAGGGTCCCACTTGCCATATATGTAAGGTCCCAAGGCACCACCAATTATAATGAACATTGTTGCACACTAGTATATTGTTTACGTTAAGGATCCAGGAATTTGCCTACAACAATGATTGTTGGGGGAGCTTCCGGAATGTATAGATTCGTTTGAGAGAAGGAGGGTAGGGAGCCAAGGCGTTTGAAAGGTGCACATGGGGGATGTCTTAGGATTGGAAGGGAGGGGGGCAAAGCTGCGCTCAGGCAACACT
The DNA here is from genome assembly GCA_027575765.1 of Tieghemiomyces parasiticus. Classification (NCBI taxonomy): domain Eukaryota; kingdom Fungi; phylum Kickxellomycota; class Dimargaritomycetes; order Dimargaritales; family Dimargaritaceae; genus Tieghemiomyces; species Tieghemiomyces parasiticus. The sequence goes on from JANBPT010000572.1 coordinate 10,873, forward strand.
TCAGGGTGATAACAGTAACACAATAAAGCTAGACACGAGTAATGCTTTGAGTCGAAAGCAGCATACGGGGTAGGTAACTAATTGGTAGGGGGCTTTGAAATTTAATCAGGACTTGATTTTAATTTCAGTAGGTGCCGTTGGGGTCTTTGTATAGTGGAAAAATCTGAGGCATGCTACCATCTATTAGCCACTAGTGGTCCATGAAAGGGCTGGTTGTGGCCTGTAAGTTGATATCTGGCATACTGAAGGTTAGGCTCAAGCGGAGTGAGATGGTTAACATCGACAATGCGATGTACAAATCACAATAAGCATTGCGATTATTGTGTGGAAAAAGAAGATATAATGATCAGGATGCAATAAGTGCCGTAATACAGTGTAAAACATTAGAAGGGCTAGCCTTGGTTAGGTTTTTACAGGTATGACCAAATCTGTAATTGATCAATGGCCTTCTGGAATCAAGCAGCGGGATTTTCGACGTCGCATCACGTCACCACACCTGACGTTAAGTAACGAGGTGATTCCAAGTATTTAGAACCTCCAGGTAATATTTTAATCGATCCAACATCCTCTATTCCTTCTCTGCGGCCTCTATGCGATCAATTTACAACCCAGTCATCCATGCGCCGCTTATATGCATTACGGAATACTCGATGATTGGTATTTAGATTTCTATAAATAAGTACCTGTTGTCTTCTAATACTATATGAGCAGCAAGAAGACATGAAAAATGAAGCGTAAGAACATTATACCGGGACATTATACCTGCAGCGAGCTCTGCAAAGTCATCAACATGATGTAATTTGTACCCGGTTAAATTGAAAACATCGATACGCTCCAGGTACTTGGAGGAAAACTCATACGAGCGAGTTGAACGTAGTAACGCTCGTTGAGGTGAATATGTAGTACATTCTAGGCAGTCAACAATCACCAACTCTCTGGTTAACGATGGCTCTCAGGTCTCAACCGTCTCAAGTATGCCATTCACGAATGTCAGTTTCAGAAAAAGAACGCTAACCAAGCACAGGAAAGAGATATCATGTGCTGCAAAAGGTTAGCCCGACAAGTAGTGTCGTGTATAGCAGACAACGCAGGGCGGAGAAGGAGAGGTACGACCAAATGTGCTACCACGGCTGGCTGTGGTTGAAGTAGCTCAGTCGATGGCTGTGTTACATGTTCGTCGGGTGACTGGCCAAACAAAAAAAACGCCTATCTAAGATAGTCTGGATTGGTTGGCCCTACATTGCCTGGTGATAACTGTCGAGTGGAAATCACTATTGAATTGGTATCGGTGATATTAGACCTGTAGGACTTGGCTTAAGTGACGGGTTCTTTTTTATCCGAGTGGCTACGGACCGACCATTCCCATTTCACAGACTCGCCGCTCCCGCTCCCATGACCAGCCCAGGACGGAAGGAAGCGGCCCTGGCATATCTGTTCGGAGAATTAAATAATTTCGACCTATATTGTCAGCCATTGTCTGCCAGCCCCATCATGACCTCAGCAGTAGATCACATATACCCGGCCACCAACGCTACCCACTTGGTGTGCTGTGTCTGCTTATAGAAGTTTCCGGGGGGGGGGAGGGAGGCCGGGGGATCATCATTCGACTGGGGAAGCCCTTAGTAACCCGCCGTTGGCGACCGGGGGAGCTCTAACGGCACATCTTCCAAGCCAGTTCGCCAAGAGTGGATGTCATCCCGTCACACCCTCTCCCATGAGACATGTAAGGGGATATTAGCTACCCCATAAGAGTTCGCTACGAAGTTCTAATGTCAGAGGGGGGCGGGGCGGGAAATGTGTAAACTGGGAAGGGGAGTTTTGGTAAGACCGCAGTAAACCATGATGTGGCCCGAGTCGAGCGGACCCCGCCTTTGCGTGCTTCCCACGCCAACTCGATTTGAACGTGGGTGCATATTGGCAAGTTCCTGCGCCAAGCGGTGGCTAAGCATCTAAAAATAGTGACGCCGCAGTTGGGAAGTAAACAGCGACCACTTCTCTTCAAGGTGTTGTCAAGGGAAAACTAGAGTTGAGCGGGGGTTGTGCTAGTGCTGATGACCTTACGGCTAGACCTGGTGGGGGGGTATGATGAAACGCCAATGCAAACACTTTGGTTCGTGTCGAACATGCTGGGAAGTGCTCTATTTTTAGTTCCGTGGAACCTGGGTTCCTGCAAGAGCCCTTTGGCCACGCATTGCCGACCCCACGATTGTGTAGCCGCTGGGGTGGTGTTGGGGGGCCACTTTGGTATCGGATATTTACCTGGGAGTTTGATGGGGGCGGAAATGGCTACTGATGTAAGCCGAGGTCGTGACGGTTCCCATGACGAGAGGGAACTGGCCCCGGGTAATTGCCCAAGATGATCTTTGGTGATGGCAGTTCCCGGCCGAGGCGGACGTTTGGAATCTCGGTAAAACACGGTCGGTAGGAAATACATCTATCCGCGCTGATCGTAATTCCGTCGGACTGACATGGACTCACAACTGGCCAGGTGACTCGGCAAGCAAGCTCGCAAGGGAACCCTTACAAAATATCGCCCTTGCGCAGCGGGTCCCGTAGCATATATATAATAGATGACCGACCGACTACCAGTTCCAACTCAATATCAAACAACCCAACTCGACCGCACTCGTCAGATCACAACCTCTTCAGCCGCCTTGAAGCCCAACTATCCACTACCCCCCCCCTTTCCTTAGATCCACACCTCTAAGCTTTCAACCGTCACCATGCAGTTCACCACCGCCCGCCTTCTCGTCGCCGCTACCGCCGTTATGGCCCTCCTGGCCTCTCCCGTCGTTGCCCACCCGCACAAGCGCGACACTGATTCGACCTCGTCCCCTCCCCCGTCCGACGACACCCTTGTCGCGGCTTCCATCTCGGGGATTCCGCTCCCATCCCCCACTTCGGAGGACTGCTTGTCCGGTACCATGGCCTGTGGCGGCTCCTATGCTGACGGCTTCACCGTCTGCGATTGGGGTACCCCCGTCAGCTTTGCATGCCCCACCGGCACCAAGTGCTACCCGAATGGCAGCTTCATCGTTTGCAACTACTAGGCGAATGATACTTATTTTTATTGTTGTTTGGAGCCCTTCGGTGTGGGGCCAATAGGCTTGCGCAGTTATTGTTTCTGGCAAAAATCTGGCTCGCCGAGGCTCTTTACTGGAGAATGAAGCGGCCTAATCACCCGTTCCGTTCTGAAATTAGGAGCTTCATTGTCGTAGGTAATACATTTTTACTCACCCGTGTGGTGAGCAGTATATTCAAAGTTAACCATACATACTGAACTTATGGAGCACGATGGTTTGAATTGGGGCCGCTACACATGTACAGGTCAGGCCAAGTTGGTTTTTATCCATACTAGAGTTGTTGAGTTGGTTGGCCGAATTCATCCTCTCTACCGTTGTCGGTAGCCAGCGGGACCAAGGTGTCCGAAAAGTGACCAGGGTGATACCCATGGCTAAAACGGCCACCATCACCACCACGGATGAAGGGTGTGTCGAATATGGGTGAATCCGTACCCAGACCGTGGTGGTTGGACCGGCTTGCGGTGGTGGCTAAGTGCGGGTGAGGGGTGGCTGATTCGAAAGAGCGGATGACATGGGCGGTAGGGCAACCAGTATCGATGGGGGTTTGACCAGTGGTCACGGAGGTAAGCCGGGGACGTTTGGCGTACATTTCCACAACCATATCAGCGATCCGTTCGTGCTGGACGAGCTGGCCCTGTTGATGTCGCGTCAACTCCTGGTAGTGAATGACCAGCTGGCTCTCGCGTTGCAGCGTGTCCTTTACCTCGTCCAACTGTGATTTCGTTGCAAGGTTAAGGACGCAAGAGTGTAGTGCGGAGTTCAGGTTGGTAGGGAGTTAAGAGGGGTGAGGTGTCGTTGTCCTTGTGGTGGTGGTTCCAAAAGTCAGCACCTAGTGACCGGCCGATCCAACCGCTGATAACATACCTGCGTCCGGAGTTCGCTGCAGCGCTTTTCATTACTTTGGCTTTCAGTTTGAGCGGTGTACACGGCTTGCGAGAGACGGGTGGCTTCCCGCGTCTTGGCTTGGGCCAGGTTTCGCTGCTCATCCAGTTGCGCCTGCACTATAGGGTGAATTCATGGAGGAAATATAAAGGAATGGGGAATACAGTTAGCAGCGATCGGACTCTGGACTGGCCCCGTGACTGTTGAATTATGGCTATGACTTACCATCCTCAAGTTGTGCCTCTAGGCGAGCCAGTTGATCAAGTTCGGATTTCAATCTAGGTGTAGGGGAGATGGTGATACGTAGCAAGATCCTAGGTTTTAGTTTGCAAGAGTCGGTCTGTCCATCGTCGAGGTTCGGGGACCCATCCGAGCTAATATAGACCGAGATTTAACCTAGTTAGTCTGACTAGGTTCGGAAGCACGGGGGACTACTCACCTCTCGATTTCGGCGCCTTGTTCCTGGTTTTCGGTGCAACGCGCCTTGAGGCTCGCCTCTGTCTCCGACAACTGGTCAGTCACATGACGCAGTTCACGGACGGTACGGCTCCACCTAAAGAATGTAACATGTAGGTGTAGCCGATGATAATGTCAGATTAGTCATGTATGGCCTCAGAAGCCCGTGTGAGTGCTGAACTGTGTATAACTTGTCCATCCGAGTACGGTAGATATTTACATACCTCTCCTGCTGCAATTCCTGTTCCTCTTCCAATATTTGTCTCTCCTGCTGTTCATCCTCATATTTTCGGCCGGCGTCTTTCGCCTGGAGCTTCTGGTCCTCGAGAGCCACTGTAAGCTCACGACATTGTCTGTCCAGGCTGCCCTTGGCCGCCGTCAGTTCGCGGTTGTCCTGAGTGAGCTGCATTATCCGTTCTCTGTGCTTGGTCAGCGCGGTATCTGACATCTCTGCCGTGCTGCGGAGGGCTTCCAGCTCTGCCTTGACGCGACAGTTTTCTAACTCGAGTTGTTGGTTCTGGTGAATGGCATTAGAAAGGTGATGAAAGATAAAGCAATGACTCGTCAAAAATTCATTTGTGTAAGATGTTTAAAATGTGGGCCTGTTAGGGGTTACCGAACCTTAGAACTTACCTGTTGGCGCTGAGATTCCTCAATTGTCAGTTTTCGCTCCAGATCAACATTGAGTCGTTCGATTTCAGCACGGTACTGATTAAACGAGACGGTATGTAGTTACGATAGCCATTGGCCCATCTGTTAGCCAAAAGCATGAATGAGCCCGTTAAAGCTGAGATACAGAGTACGAAGGACATGATTCTTACTTATACATGACCTACTTTTGACTGCTGCACGGCTTCTATGGTATCCACGACATGGAGGGTAAAGTCAAGCGAATTGGTGACGGAATACGTGGGGGGGGGGGTTAATTCAAACGGCCATGGGCTACATATTTCGGTCCGCCAGTGACTATTTTCGTCGCTGGCAGCCAGCTTGTAACGGCTATTCATAACCTACCCAGCTGAGCAGTCTGTTCGAGCCGCCTCTGCCTCTGGCTAATGGAGAAGGCCTGCACGCGGCCGATTGCACTGTACAGTGTGATTGAGGAGGTAGGAAGTGAACCAAGCTTGAACATCAAGTTAGAATCATGACAAGGCCAAGTGGCTTCCAGTAATTCAAGCAAACCACCACCAGCAGGGCTCCACTTGGCCCAAGTGTTAATCCACCGCGGGCAACTCTTACTGGGTAATGCTTCCAGGGAAACGGGTAACAAGGAAATCGTCCAGTAGGGCATGCGGAGGGCTGACGGCGAGGTTAGAAGCCAGCTCCAGCCACAGGTGCTCAATATCTGGCCGCTCTAGCAGACTCGGGTCCTGGTTTGTAGATGCACGGGTTAAGGTTGCAATTGAAGACTGTTTGGTTAAACTACACAGACTACCACTCATAATCCTGGTCCGAATCGACTCGCCACAAGCTGGGTTCCTTTCCATCATCACTTACGAGGGAAACCAAACCCGGGAAAGTTGCCACGTGGGTGCAACGATCAACGAAGTTGAGACCCCACAGTGCGGTAGCAAGGTAAGCTGACTGCGCCAGACCGGCAGTTGGACAGTCGGCGGCAGGAGGCGCGTCCGGGTGTTTGGTATCCGGTAACCTCCCGAATGATTGCAGGACCTGGACGGCCTGCGGAAGCGAGGACACCAAGGTAGGGATAATGAAGCGGCTGCCAAGCATTGTTTGGCCCACACAAACCACCAGGGGTGTCAGCTGTAGTAGTAGCAGCTGTGGTGGCAAAACCGGTGTAGGGAGCGCTGGTTTCCATCTCAGGAGGGCAGCTAGGGCTAGCCCTGCTACCTCGCCAATTTCTCTCTGTAGGGCAGGTAGGTGGGGGCTGCTTGAGACCTTCTCACTGTTCAGACGAGCCACCGCATTCAGGAGTCGAAAGGCATGGGGCAGTTGCGCCGGCGCCCACCAGACTGGCTCCTCCTGAGTTAAAAAATCAACGGGACTAAACGTGCTGCTCTCGGGATGACATGTACCGAGGAACCGGCGCACGGACGCTAAAGCGGTGGGCACTAGGTTGTACTCGTAGATCAGGTCGACCAACTCGGTGCTAAATACTTCGCGCTCTAGCAATTCAGCCAGAAGGAGGTAGACTTCGTTTTGGTGCTCCGATTCCCGCCACTGATACGCTACCGCCTTATAGACAGCCTTGAGCACAGGCGGGTGGTCCGCAATGACGCTGCGTAGACCCGGCCGTCGTAATAGCGTACTAACAACGGCTACCGCGGCAACCAGGTCCTCCCTTCGGGCACCGCTTGGGGTGGCGGTAATCATGTGAAAGGCCAGCCGCAGGGTTTCACGGGCATTGGCTGGGTTAAAGACCTTTGCATCGAGTGGGTCATCGCGGAGGAGAATATCGAGGCAGCGGAGCGCTAGGATTGTCACGGTCGAGTGGGCCGGGTTGACGCGAGTTAGTAGGCAGCGATAGAGAGCCGTGCGGCGGTGCGCTTCTAAGCGGCGGACGGCTCGGTCGAATCCATCACACGGGGAGTCGAGGAGGCGGACCCAGAGCCGATAGTATCGGTACGGTGCGTCTGGATCGGTGGCGTGCGTCGAACTCGATCCAGTTGACCGGGGGGTGCCGTCCTTCCCGGGGGCAGCGCCCACTGGGGTATCCATGAGCTGCTCGATGCAAAACTCCAAAAAGGCCCGCTGGGCGGCCGAAGTGCCCCGGAACGAAATTCCCGCACGAGACAACAGGAGGACCACTAGGTGGTGGTACTGGTCTAAGGCAGTAGGGCAAAGACTGGTATCGACCGCCCGGCGGCAGAGCAGATCGAGAAGGACCCCGGCCTCGGTGGGCGGAATGTCCTCGTAAACGACTGCCAGAGTTGGACAGCAGAGCAGAGCGAGGGTAACATTGGCGATGGACCGGCTGGATGCCCCGGTATTGGCACTTGGCGTAGCTGGCGGTAACAGGACCTGGTTGAGTAGACGCACCACCCAGACGTGGGCGGGCTGAGTAGCGGTTGACGATGGTAAGGCCGCGTACCAGTGGGCCGGCGGCACACAACAGAGGTATCGGGAGACCTGGACATCTTCCAAGAGTGAGAGCAGCGCCTGGATACGAAAGCGACGGTACAGGTAGCAGGCTTAATGGTGGCAATATTAGACCCGTGCCGGTTCGCCCTCGAGGCTTCCAAGGCGCCGCAATGGCCGGCCTCCGTAGGGTCACCGCTCCAGACGCTTGGCTACCGACCGACCAGACTTACCCTTAGAACAGATACCAGGTGGGCTAGGGTCGTGTTAGATGGCTGTGTCAGCTTCTGGGTGAGTAAAAGGAACTGGCTGAGGCCCACGCCAAGCTCCCCGGCATCTTGGAGCATCGTTGAAAGCGGATGGGACCGAGCGAGAGAGCACGGGGGCTCTATAGTGACCTGGTAAGGGGGGTGCGGGGCTGGATAAGCGAATAATAGACCCTGGGCCTCGAAAGCGTTGCATAGGTGACGAAAGTAAGGTTAGACTTCAAGCTGGAACGGAGGGCCAAACGTCGCTTGGCAAATTATTGGCAAGGTCCAAAGAAGCCAGGTACAACGGCGCTGCGGCGAACACTTGGGCCACGGACACCCTGCTGCGGCCAATTTGACCAGGGAATCCGCCAAAGGGTGTGTGGGGTCTACCTACCGGGCATTTTGCCATTTCCAGGTCCGCCCGCCCAAGCCGGTGGCGACTAATCCATGACGCCCGAATTTCTTCCCATGGGATAATCTCTGGCTTCCAAGCAGCGTCCCTGTGTGGTAGAGTGTCAGCACTACCGTTCAGGTTCCCATCTCAACCGGCTCCACTGTAGGTATACGGAAGCTGCAAGTCATTGTTTTGGCTTTGGGCCGCACCTCCTTATTGTTTTTTTCATACTGGCTAGGTCGCCCAAAACAATGTGACCCGAGCGGAAGACTCACCAGTCGACTCTGATGGACCTGGACGGCGCCGTGGACGCCACCTGTCATGGCGACTCAGCACACTCTGACCACATAATTGCCAAAACAATCCCTTAACCAAAACTTACCCAGGATCAGTGCCCAACCTTGCGCCCAATCCCGCTCTCCTTAAACCACCCTGCCAATTCACACTCCGCCCGCCAAAGTTTCAGCTTAGCCTGCATAACGCATCCCCACCCAGCGCCGACTCATTCCATCGTCAACCACTCGCCCCGTTGTTATCGCTTCTCTCTCTCTCTTTCTCCCTCTCCCTCTCCCTCTCTTCCAAGCTCTTGTCGCTCCTGCCCATATCCACCATGCTCGAAGAAAAGCCTCCAACGTCGCCCGAGGCGCAGGAACAGGAACCTACGACTAGTACCACAACTTCGCCCACGACAGATATCGTCTTCACCACCACCAAGATCCACCGGCGACGTACCTGCGACTTCTCCATCCCCAATGAGTGGGCTATGCAGCACGACAGTGGGCCCGCCAGTGACCCAGTCGCAGGGGCCGATTCAGCCACCGAGCTCTCGGACCCGGACCGGATGGACATGAGCGAGCCCAGCCCATCTCCCGAGCCTGTCCGGGCGTCCGTGACCGCACCGGAGGACGTATTCATTGAGACGGACGTCATTAGTCAACCTGCCACCGACTACGCCGAGGTGGCCCCGACTCCGGCGAGCCCACCCGCAGCGATAGAGGATGCTTTAGAGGTCCGGCGGCAGGCTGAGGCCAAGCTCCGGGATGCCAAGGTCCAGCGTCGCAAGTCCAATGTCCGGTTTTCTTTGGCCCCCGATACGATCCACACGTTCGGCGACGAGAGTGACGAATCGGAAGGCGAAACCGAGGTCACGGTTTCGGCCCCTCCACCACGTGAGGAGAGTACAGCTATGGACGAGGAGATATCGTCCGCCCCAGTCCCCACTGCCATGCCCGCTGCCCTCCTTCCCAACGACCCCACTGAGCTCCTTAACAACACGGAAGTACATGCAGTATCTCTGGCCGCTGAACCAGCCCTCAACTCTTCCCCGCGGGCCATGGACACCGAAGGATCCGACCATTCGTCACCAGGGGAGCCAAAGGTGGTCAATATCCGCCAGGACGAGGACGAGGAACTGGCCCTGAAGACGCCCCGCAAGCAGGCCCGCACGGCCTATGTGTTGAGTCCCAACCTCAGCCATGCCCTGCTTAACGCTACCCCGGCCCAGCAGGCCCGAATCCGTGACTCGCTTCTGGGGCCAGTGGCCAACTCTCACGACGCCTCCCCGGTCGCCGACCAAACCAGGGAGGAGCCCCCGCCGCTCATACTGTTTCAGACCCCCGCACCGGCCAAACTTGCAACGGGCATGCAGGCCCTCCTGTCCGCCCCTTCTAGCCCAGAAGACTCGCCAATACGTGGCAGTCAATCGGGTGCCCTGACCGTCGTACCAACGGGTTCTGCAGACGCTGCACCCTCGATCGATCTCCTAGCCAAAACCCCTGCCCCAGCCCGCGGCCGCTTCGTCCCCCTAGCCGCCAACCAAGGATCCGCTCGCCAGTACCCACCCTCGTGGTTGATCCCTGTGACGCCTGCCCCAACACTCTTGGATACCGTGCGCAACGACTTTGTGTCGCCAGACAAGATCCCCAAATATAGTTATTTAGAGATGGAGGAGGTGAAGCGACACGCCGAGAACAAGGTAGGTGGGGAGAATGGGCTATGGCCTTGGTATATCCGGGCCTCGTATTTCGCGCCATCTCCGTCCGAGTGGTTTCGCCAGGACGCGAGTTCCAGACCATACATCAAATCTAACCCTCCGACTTGAGTAATCTTTTTATTACTTCCCCCCACCTCGCCCTTCTACTGTATATATATATATTCGCCCATAGCTCAAGGCCAAAGAGGAGACGTACAGGCGTGAACTGCAGGAGTTACAAAAGGTGCTACTGACCGAACGCCAAGAGAAACGGGAACTGACCGAGATTGTTAACGAATACTCGGCTCTGGTAACGCATTTAAACGGTAAGGATCACAGGATATCAACGAAGGGACGACCGCCATGGTCTACTGAGCCAAGGCTCTGCTCCGCCCTCTTCCCTTTAACCAACAACTCTCTCTCTCTCTCTCGCTCCTCTCTCCCAATTCCTGGCTATTTTCAACCCCCTACCTAATCCGCTAGAACGCAACATTGACGACCAGGACAAGTTCAACACGGCCCTCGGCGAGGTCGAGGCGGAGAAACTGGTATCCCAGGAGAATATTGAGGCGTTACAAAAGTCACTGGATGAGATCACCCAGCGGTTACATGAGCGGCAGGATGAGAACGAGCGACTGGTGATGACGGAAACCGGACTCCAGGCCGAGATTGAGGCGCTCAAGGCGGACGTGGAGACGGCGACCGGTAACTTTGAGACCCTCAAGAAGCATGCCGAGCAAAAGATCGAAGAGGCCAACGAGGAGATTAACAAACTGCGGCTCCAGAAAGATAAGGACGTGTCACTGATGAAGATCCAGCTGTCGAAAGCCGAGGCCAAGATTAAAACCCTCGAGGCCAGTATCGAGACCAAGAGCCAGGAAAACGCTGACCTGGCCAGCATCTGCAACGAACTGCTTGGCAAGATGGGCGGGTAGGCGTGTGGTCCCGAGTCGACCTTGGCAACCCTGCCAGCGCATCGATGATCCCGTCGGCGCCCCTGTCTTTTATCTTTCACCATCGCCCTTTCTTTCTGTATAAACTTCACCGTGTGCTGTACTCACTTACCAATACTCTCCCATATCCTTCGTATTCCATATCGTTCATTTCTTTTTATTACCAGTATTACTGGTGAAATGTCGAGACAATAAAGACCGCAACTACGGCGGCAATCATTTTTAATCCCTCCCAGGCTCAATGGACCAGATCAAAAGAGCAGGTTAAACAAGGTAGGATTGGAAAAGAAGGTGGTCTGATGTAGGGCCACCAATCACCTCCCAATACTTTTTGACATTGGATGCCAACACGTTCGACGGATTTCCCCAGGTGCCAGCTAGTCAACATTCGTTAAGCCCGGCTGGACACTCTACCAAGGCGCCTGACTTGCCCCGCTGGTCACCCCCTGCCTGTATAAATGGGCCGATAATTTTCCTGTGCTCTGGACACTTCGTTGACAGTGATGATCGCCCCTTTGGCCGACAGAGGTAACACACCATGCTTGTGGGCCCACTCGTGGGTTTAGGCACGTGAAAATTGCGGAATCGGTCGGCGGGCCGATATTTACTCTTCATATCGTGCAAGGTAAGAGCGGTTAGTAACGGTGTGCCCTGTGGAAAGCGGGGAGGGGGACACCTCGCACCAGGCCTATGAGGCGAGGCTCTTGCCGACGACTGGCGGTAGAATTACCAGCAAGATCGAACCTACTGACCCAAGCGTCTCCGCCAATGCCCGTTCCCGCGGTTTCCCTGCGCTCATATACATCATCTGCACCATGTCTGTCAAGGTCTTACCTCACCTCTCCGTGCCACGTATCACATCACGCCATTAACTTACCAACACTAAGTGTCGCCCGTTTACTGACCCTGTCCTCGGGCATAGCGTCTTACCTCCCCCCTGGTCTCCGCAACAGGCCGGACCCCTTCCCTCATCTGTAAACCAGTGGGATTGTGGCTGTCATTGGCCTATGTATATGGTGCTGGCCTATCGTCGGGCACTATCGCCTGACCTGCTCCCTCTCAGAACACGCCATTAGTCGCGGATTCCAATCATTGCCAGGTGCGCACCCCACATAAAAACTGCCAATAAACCTCACCCACTAACCCCTTGTTCGATAAATTACTCCTGCACTATACCCTCCAGTTCCTACGGGTGCCTTGACCACCCTATAATCTTCCTATTGTTAAAAGATAGCACACATTACGTTTCCCTTCGACGTGCCCCCCCCCATTGCGTTCCATTGGTCCTCTGCTAACTACCGACTGCCGTGTTAAATTTTGACATAACGTCTTGATTCAGCACCCAGTCTCCCCCCCCTTTGGTACTCATCGTCCGACCACTTCACGCCCCTCCGCTCTCCTTAACGTATCGCCAGCCTTTCCCCCGCCCGCATCACCCCCAATTGTGGTTCCCCGCTCATCGCCCATGCTGACTGACCTTCTCTCCCAGGGCCTGTACGCCCTGCACACCTTCTATGTTGAATCGGTGCGGCCATCGCCCGTGCTTCTCGTCCTCACCACCGTCCTGGGCCTGGTCTTTACAGCGCTACTGTGGGCCCAGATTGAGCAGCGCGTGCTGGCTGATCCGCATGCCCCGCCGGTGGTGCCCTACCTATTCCCGTTCTTTGGGAGCATGATCACCTTCGGCTTGGACCCGATCAAGTTTTTCCGCGAGAACCAGGCCCGCTACGGTGATTGCTACACCTTTCTGGTGTTCGGCCGGCGTATGACCATGTGCCTGGGCCCTGACGGCAACAACTTCTTCTTCAACGCTAAATTGTCCCATGTATCGGCCGAGGAGGCCTACAAGACCCTGACCGTACCCGTGTTCGGTAAGGGCGTCGTATACGACGTGCATAACAGCGTGCTGATGGAGCAGAAGCGCTTCATGAAGAACTCGCTGACCAACGATAGCCTGCGCGCCTACGTGCCGATGATCGAAGAGGAGACCAGCCAGTACATCCAACGCTGGGAGGGAAAGACGGGCACCATCGAAGTGGTGCAGAGCATGGCCGAACTCGTCACCCTGACCGCCGCGCGCACGCTATTCGGTGCCGAGATCCGCGCCCAGCTCGACGAGCGCGTGGCCGATCTCTACCATGATCTGGACAACGGGTTCACTCCAATCAATTTCCTGTTTGAGAACCTGCCACTTGAGAGCTACCGTCGCCGGGACGCTGCCCACATTGAGCTCAAGGCCATCTACATGGACATTTTGAGCAAGCGTGAGGACCTAGGCAACGAGAACCGTGTGGACATTATTAGTCACCTCATGAATTGTACCTATAAGAATGGCGAGGCCCTGTCGCACAGTGAGATCGCGTCCATCATGATTGCGCTACTCATGGCTGGTCAGCATACCAGCTCGGCTACCACGGCTTGGGCCCTGATGTTCTTGGCCGAGCGCCCCCAGCTGGCCGACGAGCTCCGTGAGGAGCAGATCCGCGAATTAGGTGGGCTCGACGTCCCGCTCAGCTTTGAGGTCCTCAAGCGTCTGCCTCACCTCGACAATCTGGTCACCGAGGTCCTGCGCCTCCGCCCACCCATCATTGAAATCATCCGCAAGGTCGTCAAACCCGTCGAGTACCCCGGAGGCCAATACGTCATTCCCACGGGCCACTACCTTATGTCCTCTCCGGCAGTCACCCAGACCGACCCGAACATTTACCGTGATCCGCAAAGGTTTAACCCTGCCCGCTGGTTCGCCGACGCCAAAAAGGAGAGCGCCGCCTCCATCGGAACCGCCGCCGACGAGGTGGATTACGGTTTTGGCGTCCTCCGTACCACCAGTGCCCGTAGCCCTTATCTCCCCTTCGGTGCCGGCCGTCACCGCTGCATCGGCGAACCGTTCGCGTACCTCCAGATCAAGACCATCCTTGCCACCCTGGTTCGTGACTTTGATTTCAAGCTCACCAGCCGTGGTATGCCCGCCCCGGATTACACCAAAATGTTCATCTTGCCCCAGACTCCCGCCGAGGTCATCTACACCCGTCGTGAAGCGAAGGCCTAAGCGACCCCCGAGTTCATGTCGGGTGGCCGGATATCAGTTTCGGGAGAGTAATAGAGAAGTGGGCTGCAGACGGTAGAATATTTGCCCTCATTGATAGTATAACTAATTAAAACGCCCTACAGCTGCCGGCAAAAGTTGACACAGATGTAGCCGTCGGTTTCAGGTCATGCCCTCTGTAGGTATGTATCTGAAAGTATCAGCCATGATGCGCTTTCTGGGCTTGCCCATTCCATAATCGGGTCCCTCCTGGTATTACAGCCTACCATTTGAGGCCTATGACATAGCCGAGCCACAATCGTCAGTCCCCTATCCAACCCACATTGACCTAGCATGACAGGATGAATCTTGTCCAATGCTTACACCCTAAAGAAACCTAAGGCCGCGGATAAACGTACTGAATTATATGCTAAACTGTATACTACCGTTCGCTGCCCCACCAGCATTAATAGACGGGCAACAACCTTACGTTCGGGCCACATATCCTTTACAAGCTCGTATCTCGACGTCCTATCGGACTAAACCGATAAACCTGATGGCAAGTGGTCTCCGGTCTTGATGGTAATGTGATGGAGGGGGAGAGTGCGGCCTAAGTGGAAGGGGCAGCTAGAAAGAAGACCAAGAGAGAGACGCAAGGCGAGTAGGCCAATGGAATAAATGATAGTATTCATTGCATACTTGAGGAATTGATATTGGTGAACGATTTGATCCTCTTTAAATAAGCGTTGTCATAGCCTAAACCCCCCCCCCTTGATCCATATCTCAAGTGAGGCCAGCCAGCTGCCTTTGCCATCCCAGGGGGTGCCACCCAACCTTGGTGGCTGCCCCTTATAGTAACTGATTAATGGAAGGTCTAGCTTCCTATCCCCACGGTGGCCCCACCTTTCCATCACCTTCAATATCCAAACCGGGTGCTGCCTTCAATCCTTTTAGGGCCTTTTCTTCTTCATTCCTGATTAGGCGGCTACCTAGTCGTCCCTCCATTTCCAGCCGACGCCTGGTCCCGCCGTAACCTGTCGTCCTAGCTTTCCTAGCCCAGGCTAAACAGTTACTATGGATGATTCCGGCCGTTATTCAAGTACAAAAGACCTCATGGTCGCCATTCAATAGAACGGCATTCATCACCCAATTTACAGTCCACACCTCCGTTAAAGCCAAACGTCTGTCCATTTTATTAAGTATGTGCCTACCACAGGCAGCCTTCCAACCTGCTAGGCACTAACGGCACAGGGCCAACCACTCCTGGTTAAATGTTATGGTCCGCCAACTTCATTTATCTGGTGACAAGATGGAAACAGTTACGACTCCAGACCAGGATGGAATTCTCTGCGAGACAGTATTGTATTTTACACGGACGCACCCTACTGGAGAGGGTAGGCCAAACGAAGCAGCCCACACCCGAGCCCTTTCCTAATTAGTCGGTGATGGGGTCCTTTTCCCAAGGTTTACGGCGCGGTTTGAGCTGGGAGCTAGCAGCGGGTGCATCACTGATAGTCTCGGGTATATCCCGGATACCTATGCCGTGTCCAGTGTCGGGAACCGTGGGTTTGCCATGGTTAATTATAAGCAGATGTGAGTGGACACGATTAACCTTTAGGCACTGAAGACGTTACACGCAGCTCATGTTGGGAAACGGTTCATATTATAGAACCATTGTAGGCACTGCAGCCATGGAAAGTGAGCACCTACCTGGAACCGGTTTGCCTGTCAGTATAAAATCACACAGTTCAGCAAACCCCTTTGGCTTAGACGGGGCATCCTCGGTTTCGCCCGGGAGGACCATGGTCGCCGCTACGGCTGGGGTTACTCTGGGTGGAGGAGAGCTATCTCCCTGCTTCCATGCCAGATAGGCAGCGTAATCGAAAGGCCGGACTTGCCTGGTAAATTTCGTATTTGAATAGTTATATATACACAGAGTAGGGAAGTTTGTGGTTAATGAATGGCAGGGAAACAAGCAGAAATAATCTAGATGATGAAGCAGATATTAAAGTACGGGTCCTCGGCTTCCTTACCGTGGTCAGCAGGTACGTACTTAGTGAAATAGAACCACCGGGCTTTGGCAAGATCTGCGGCTGGGATGCTGGCCAGGTTCACTCCCGGGAAGAGTCGGGCCAAACCCGTCTGGTGGAGCAGGAACCATCAAAAAAATACAGAGTTGGCGCGATTCTGCTAAGCATTCAGGAACAGGCCCAAGTTACTGTGCGGTCTCGGGTGTGACGCAGATTCAGCCAGCCCATCTAAGTTAAGAGCATTCCCTAGACCACCTACCCGAAAGTCTAGGTCTCGGTCGAAATCGAACTCGTCATATTGACGATAGGTTGCTTCCAGCTCGGCTTGGTCGGGTCGGTCCATGTCAGTACCTCAGACGACAGAGTGGGACATGGAATGGGGGAATGGTAATGAGAGTGACAGCACCGGCAGTGAAGCCACAGAAGGAGAAAGCTGGTGACAATTGAGATGAGGACGAAGGAGATGTGGAAGGTAGCGATGCAAACGGCTCCACACACCCTCTCAGGCCGACTGAAGTAAGACTGAGCGACCGGCTCTCAAAATTTCCACCGTGACCTGCAGTCTCCCTCCTGGTTAATCTGCAAAACTCAACCCCTCCCCACTGAGGGTAAAGGTGACTCGGGTCAACCACAACCCACCGGTCCTGCTAACTTGAAAGGCGTCACATCTCGTTTGCAGGGGGGGGGAATTAGATACCAATCAACCATTTATTCACCCTGTAATGAGAACCATAATAAGCACACGCCACCCGTGCAACTATGGTGGCCAACTGTAGACTAGATCTCGGGAGGTGATAATCTGGAAAGGGGAGAGGGTTGTTGCGGGTGCTGCGGCTGGTGTTTAAACGTCCCGCCACTCGTTATTGAACTCGCGGCCGATCAGCATCCGCCGGATTTCGGAGGTGCCGGCGCCAATCTCATAGAGCTTTGCGTCACGGAGAATCCGGCCGGTGGGGTTATCATTAACGTATCCACTGCCGCCGAGACACTGGATGGCGTCCAGGGCGACCTCGGTGGCACGTTCAGCAGAGTAAAGGATCACACCAGCACAGTCCTTACGGCTAACGTGGCCGGCATCACAGGCGCGGGCTACGGCGTAGGTGTAGGCCCGGGCTGCGTTGGACTTGACATACATGTCGGCCATCTTCCCTTGCATGAGCTGGAAGTGGCCCACGGGAACATTGAACTGGTGGCGCTGGTGGACGTACGGGACGGCACAGTCCAGTGCGGCCTGCATGAGTCCCAGGGGTCCCCCGGCCAGGACCAGGCGCTCGAGGTCCAGGCCGCTCATAAGCACGTAGACGCCGCCGCCAACCTTGCCCAGTACGTTCTCGGCGGGCACTACGCAGTTGTCAAACACTAGCTCACAAGTACTGGACCCGCGCATTCCCAGCTTATCCAACTTGGGCATAGTGGTAAAGCCGGGCATCCCCCGCTCCACTAGGAACGCCGTGATCCCCTTAGAGCCCGCCTGGAGGTCCGTCTTGGCGTAGACGACCAGCACGTCGGCATCGGGTCCGTTGGTAATCCAGTACTTTGTGCCATTCAGCACGAACGTTCCGTCCCCGCGACGCTCGGCTGTCAGCCGCATGGACACGACGTCCGATCCGGACCCGGCCTCACTCATGGCCAGAGCCCCCACGTGTTCGCCGCTAACTAGTTTAGGTAGGTACTGTTCCTTCTGGGCCGCGGTACCGTTCCGGTGAATCTGGTTTACACATAGGTTAGAGTGGGCACCGTAGCTAAGTCCCACCGCCCCAGAGGCCTGGCTGATGGCCTCCATGGCCAGAACGTGTTCAAAGTAACCCAGACCCAAGCCGCCGTACTCCTCGGCGACCGTCACACCTAGTAAGCCCATTTGGCCCATCTTTGGCCAGAGGTCGCGTGGGAAGGCATTGTCCCGGTCGATCTGGGCCGCTCGGTCGGCCACCTCTCTCTGCGCGAAGCCGTGCGCCGACTCGCGAAACTCCATCTGGGACTCGGTCAGACCGGCAACAGGGTTGTTGTAGGTGGACAGGGCGGCCCGTAGGGTGGTTATTGCCGGCTTGCGCAGGGGCCGGGTGGAGATGGGGCGTGCGACCCGAAATAGATGGCGACTCATGGTGGGCAATGCTGGCTAAGAAAGGATAGTAGAGATGGAGGGCAGCTTCAGCAATAAGAGATGCGTAAACGAATAAGAGACTTGTACAAGACAGAGTCGGGTTCAGGGAGAGAAGGACGTGGACGCTGGTGCACTAGAACGGAAAGGGAATAAATAATACGCTCTAAAAAGTCATGGTCTAAGACAGCCTAGAGCTGAGGTCGAGGATGCGGGGGCAGGGTTGTGGGGAAGACACCACAGGTTAGGCTGGACTGTCCGCCCGGTACTGCCACTGCCCTTCCCACCACCCCTACCGCGAGCCTGTGACTGCCAACCGTCTAGCCTGCCAATCAGGAAGTACCATTCCGTGGGAACCCTTCCACTGCACTGGGTAATCAAGTGGTGAGCTACAGCACAGGGCCCACAGGAATGTAGTGGTGCTTTTTTATGGGGTACTCCGCCTGCATTGCCCCAACGACAATCCAAGGTATAGAGGTGGTCGGCCTTGCAGACCACCCTATTAGATTTTCTCTTGACCCCCTCCGGCCAATAAGTTAGCTAGTTCCCACCTATTACGTACCGAGGTTACATACATAAGTTGTCATGCAGGCGCTAAATTATGTTAGGGGGGTCCTTCTCCATAACTGAAGCAAGTGATTGGATACTAGGGCCTTTGACATGATCGCTGTCACTAGCTGGTACCACCTACTACAAGTATCGTCACCATGAGAAGTTTCATTATCCACCACAAAGCCCCTTCAACTTAAACCCTGTGCCCTAAAACTGTGACTAAACTGGAGGGCATCTAGACGCATGCTGTTTATCATTAGGGAGATAGTCGGGCAGACTTCTCCTTGTTCTCCGAAATTCTGATGGTTCATGGATACCCGGCTGATTGATACATACCAAGTGATGCTCATAAAAGGTAGCAACACCAGGCACAGGTTAGCTAGGATGTTAATCAAGGTATTTCATTGCAAGTACGTGTAAGCCGACGAGAAGTATAAGCCATATACGTTGAAAGACAGAGGCTCAGTCTGCTGAAAGGAGAGGATAAGCATCTGTAGAGCATGGTTATAATAGGTACAGTTGGTCAAGGTACCTTCAACAAAAAACAGACTGGCCAAACTAACAAAAAAAAACTTCCTCCGTAGAGGTATCCACTCAAGATTTACGTGTCATCCTTGTGCAGGGGCCATGCTAATCTTCT